>JANHFX010024295.1:96325-135674 GCA_027560015.1 Chloroceryle amazona | reverse complement strand
AGCTCCGCCTCCGGGGCAGGGAGGGCTCGGGTTGGGCTCCCCTCCCCTGCGGCGGGAGAGCGGGCGCGAGGGGCCGCAACTTTGGCGAGATGAATGCAGAGAACCAGGACGTGTTGCTGGATCTGGAGGGGGAGGAGGAAGAGGGAGAGGAGGAGGAAGATGATGATGATGGGGAGACCGGTGAGTAGGGGGCTGGCGCGGGGAGCGTACCCCGGGACAGGGGGGGAAGCGCCGCGGCGGGGGCGTGGGTTCGCCCCCCAGGGCGCGTGTGAGGCTGCAGCCCCGGCAGGTTCTTCGCGAAGCAGGGGTCGCGGGTGGGGAGGGCACCTGCTTGCAGTGCCCGAGACGCGGCCGGGGTACTTGCACCACAGCTCACCTCCTTCTGCTACAACTTCTGGTGGTTTTCCCGTGGAAAATACTCGATCTCTTTGTCGGTGCTGGCGGTATGTGCCAGATGGGGCTTCCTCATGTAGCGGCGTTGCTGTGCTCCTATTCTCATAGCATCAGCA
Source organism: Chloroceryle amazona (assembly GCA_027560015.1). Taxonomy (NCBI): domain Eukaryota; kingdom Metazoa; phylum Chordata; class Aves; order Coraciiformes; family Cerylidae; genus Chloroceryle; species Chloroceryle amazona. The sequence goes on along the minus strand of JANHFX010024295.1, from coordinate 135,165 downwards.
CAGGCTGCTTTTCGGAGAAGCACCAAAAACTTTACCCGTTCCATTCCCTCTCCTGGGAGGAACGGCGTGGGGTGGCGCAGAAGCAGCACTTAGGAGCAAGTGCGATGCTGGAGACGTTTGGCGTAGTGCTGATCTCGCAGCACAGGCACAGCTTCTGCCAGGGTGCCTTGCTTCTCTGGAGAATGCGAAGAATGCCATCGCCTCCGCAAGCCCTGGGCATGCAGCATACCCCGGGGCTGGTCCCTGGAGCTGGCAACAGCTTCACGAGAGCAGCTGACCCTCCTCATACTGCCAGTCTTGCGTGCCTTAAGTTGATAGCCAAGGAAAAGAGAGGTAATTACCACCAACTGCGCAGCCCCCATCCGCCTCCCTAAAAAAAAATAAATAAAAAAAATCCCGAACCAAAACCAAACAACCAAACAAATGGAAAAAAAAAAAAAAACAACAACAAAAATCCCAGACCCAAAACAAACAAACAAAAACACCAAAAGAAATCGATCAAAGAGACCTGTAAGGGAGAAAATTGGCAAAGCACAGAAAGATAGTAATTTTGCCAGGGAATTAAAAAAAAAATAAAATATTGTGTCTGCCAGGAATGCAAGACAGTAAAAGGACCAGAGAGTTTTAAATTCAAAGACAGTGTATGCTAGTCTTGTCCCAACACAGCAGCCCAGGACAATGACATTTGTATTTACTGTGGCAATTAATTCTATTAAAGTATTTCCAGAAAACAGCCCAGAAGGGACTGGTTCTCAGCTGATTCAGACTGATTGGGTCTATTCATTCCACTAAAGAGACACAGATTTGCTTCAGCTCAAAAAAGCTGGTTTCAGCTCCAGTACCTAGGATATTCTGAAGTCTTTTATTTCTACTTAACTTATTAAAATGGATCTAACAAACAAGGAATGCAGGCAAATGTCAATTAGACAAGCAAGTAGGTTTCTATGTATAAATTGTATCAAATAAAAAGGGTTCCTGCTCATTACTATTGAAAAGGTTGTGAATGTTTTTCCTGAGCAGTACAGAGTTTTGATAGTTTTTCAATATTGGAACTGTACTTCTCCATTACCAAAAAGTTATAGTGCCTTTAACTCTCTATGGTACTTTTCTTGCCTCTAAATACTAATCCTTAATAATGGCCAATAGTTTGCCTCAGTTACTCAGCTCACTTCAAAAGTGTATAAAGTTTGAGCCTCACCCACTGTCTGTGGAAATCAGGGAATGTCTTTCCTCCAACATTACTTGCTTTTGTTTCAGATGTGGGAGTATCCCTTGCTTTACAGTAATAGTCCAAAGACAAATTCAGTTTTCCATATGAAGTGAGGCAGAGGAATTGTTTGACTTGACTCCTCAAATTAAAGGGCGGATCAGCACTGCAGTGTATTAAGCAACACATGCCTTTTTCTTTCCATTCTTCACCCCAGAGAACAACTAAATTGTTTTCTACTCATGACTATCAAATCTGGGGTTAGTTCAGCAACCAGGGCCAGAAAATCATAATCTGTGTATTCTGCTTGCAGGATACAGCAGTTTGGAAAAGCACCATGTGGCAAAATTGACTAAAAATTGAGCAGTGATGATTTCATGAGTTGTTATGCAAAGCCTGTTACCCAGTGCCCAGCTCTTTCACATTTGCTGTTCTGCCTTGCAAAATGCATGTGTAACAGTCTCAATGTTTTTACATTAGGTATCATTGCAGGAGAACTATTTTATTAGTCTGATAAATTTGTAAATCAGCCATTCGCCTCCAGTTTTATTGTACCACTTTCATCTGCATTTTTCCCAAGAAAGCCATCCCTGCTTTAACAAGTAAGCAGGACTTCTGAACTCTTTCCAGTTCTATTCAATATCAGTCCCAAGTGTTTATAACTCATCAGGAAAACATTATTTTGGTATATCAAAGTTTGTAGTCATGGCACATAAAGGGAATACTCTGGTTCATATTGGCATCCAGCTGGTTTTGGTTATCCATGCCGATGACTAGCAAGCCACCCATGTCAGAAACAGATTTAGACAGGAGTCCAGAGAAAGAGCTGGACTCTTTGGAACTTTCATTCCACAGGAAGGTACCACAACCGCACTACCAACCACACATAGCTTTGAAATGGATTGTTTCAGTCAGACTTGTGCTTAAGGAAGAAAGTCTCATCCTAAGTTTAGGCTTTTTTGAGAAGTCAAACCTTTTTCTTTTCCAGTGCTTAAAAACGGGCAACTTTTTCTTTTGGAGTCAGACTGTTTTCAAGAGGATTGTTACATTAGTGTCATTAATTTCTTTCTGAGATACCTTGTTACCAGGCAGAGATGGTAGAAAGGACAGTGAGCTGCGGTGGCCACAGCATTTAAAGTTCTGCAACCCCATTATTTTCTGCCTAGAAACTGCCAGACGGTTCCATGAATTCAAAGTTTTTCTTTCCCTGCTGCCAAACCTCATACCATATCTAAATTAGTTTGCTTGTGTTTTGGAATTTACAGAATATCTGAGTGTACTTTCCAGAAAAAATTAACTTCTGCAGACAATATCCAGAGGCATCCCCTCTGACAAACCTTTCTGTAGGAATGACTCTTCTCTGTAGGAATATCTCTTCTTTGGGATACATTGTCCTCTTGCTCTCTCTTTGTTGTCATGGTTTTACTCATCTCCTGGTCATTCCTTGAGTCTTGAGTGTACACCATCATCCCATCTTCTGACAAATCAAGACATTCTTTATAGATGACTAAGAAATGGATGTTTGGATGTTAACGTTTTTCTTGTCACACAATGTAGAAAAGGTACTGATGAGGTTGCCAGCTCTTCTATCTGAAAACATTTTCATGCTGTTGTTCAGTACACATTTTTACCAACTACAATAAAAATTACCACAATACTGGCTTATTCAAGCAACATTATTTTTGGAGTTGTAACCTAAAACAACCAGTTTTGTGCAGCCCACTGTACAACTCGAATGCTGTCCTAAGGGGTGATGTTGTAATCCAAATAGTGAAGAGAAGTCACAGGTATTCTTCACCTCATTAGCTGTGCTTGCTGTTCTGTTCTTTGCTTGTTTTCTCATGGCATATGCTGAATTTTCTCATATTGCCTGCCTAGACCTTCTATTTTTTCTTACTCAATAGCTTCATTAAATTGACCTGCTTCTCATATGACCCTACAAATACTACTGATGTTATATACTGTACTCCAATATGGATGTACAGTATGCCAACAGTGTTCTACAGATTACTCCAGTGTTTGCCTTCATGATGCTTTGAAATGGTCAGTTCTCTGTAGAAGTCTTCTAAAGGCAATGGAAAGTTTGAACAGTTAGATTCCTTGACTGAAAAATGTGTCTTTGTCCTGCAAGTTTTTAACTCTAATCTCCACATGGTGGGAAATTTAAAAGTGGTCTACTTGGCAATAGGTGCAGGAATCGGATCTGATAATTTTATAAAATGCAAGGCTTTATAAAAAGATTATTGAAAAAAATCTAATTCAGTTTCTGAAATAACAGTATCTTGCTTTTTAGTCTACCTATAGTAATGAGTAGGACTGCCCCAGTCCACTCTTATCACACCTGGGTTTCTTCCTTTTTTTTTTTCTCTGTCTTGTAATTAAACTAAATATCATTGGGGTACACTTCAGCCCCTCACTGTCCTGAAGAAGACAGTGGGATGAGTGTCTCTGATAAGCTGAGAATCAAGAATTTCTGCTTTTTTGTTTTGTTTTGGTTAGTTAGTTTGTTTGTTTGTTTGCAACACTGTTCCTGTATCTACGCATCTAGGAGATGAGGAACAGGAGTAAGCAGGAGGTAAGTGTAGACACAAGGTCTCATTTATTCTGATTTGCTCTTGAAGCAGCCAGAAGAGACTCTGTGATAAACTGGGACTTGTACAGATCCAGGAAACACTGGTCTGTGATACTAAACTACCTTTCATGCATCATATCCTTCCAGTTATATCTGTTACACTGATGGTTTACCTACATTTTTTCCTCTCTTCATACTTCAGCAGTTTTATTTTCTGACTTTCTGCCCACTTCACTTTCACCAGATATAAGCCTTGCAGGAGTAACAACCTCATCCTTATTAAGGTTGCATTTGAACAGTACACTGCTAGTACCACTCACTTTTAAATGATTTTTCTCACAATTTAATGATTTTTCCACAAAACTACTAAAAACCAAAGAGTGATAGTATAAATATTTAATTACAATATAATTAATGTTTTGCACCTGTTTAAAATTCATAAACTCTGGAAGAGATCAGAGTATTTAAAGAATCAAGCAGGAATGTAGGAAATTGGTAAACTACACAAATTCACCAGATTTTGCTCTTTTTCAAGTTTTTCTACCATAACAGAGTTCTGAGTTGCCCATTAAGAACTTCCTGTACTTTGAAAGTATTCTTTGTGCTGGTATTTTGAATTTGGCTGTACTGAACATATGAGTGCCATTTACAGGTAAGTCTACAAAGCGTAGGAGGACTTGTTATTTGCCATTTTATCAACTTGTGCCATTTGCACAACTTTAATAGTATTAGTTTTGTTTCTTTTCCTAGTTATTGTCAGTTTTATGTTGGCTATTTATCACAGGTCATGCCGTAAATATTTTTTCTCTGTTTACATAACCCATAAGATTTTTTTTAAAGAAAAAAATACCCTATGCACATTTATGCTCAACATTGTAGAGTTTTTAAATGACTTTTCAAGCGCTATCATTTGTGAAAAAGTTAACTTATTAAAATTCATATGTTGGAAGCACCCAGGCTTTTGTTAGATTGTACAGAACTCCAGCGGTTCTCTAGTGTTTCTGTTATTGAAAGTAAGGCAATCAAAAATTCACATAAAATATCCTAACATCAGCTGATTTAAAACTTATGCAGTATATCAAATTACAGGTAGAGAACTTGAATTTCAGGAGATCAGAGACATGGAAGGGGTGATGTATGCATGCCATAACAGATGTCATGTTTCCACACAAATGGACCTTTCAACACGAATTAGAGAAGGATTATGAATAAGATCTGTTACTATATGCATGGAAAAATTGATAAAGTTGTTATCATTTCAATCACCTCATCCTAGTATTTCTTGGTACCTGCCATTTCTGAGGAAATGATAGGCTGCATGCTGTGGAATTAAGGTCTAGTTTGCCACTAGACATATGGCAAACCCCAAAAGGGAACCGATACTTAAAACGGATGTGGTAAAAAAAAAAAAAAAAAAAGACACAAGGGTGCTTTTGTACGAGAGCAATTACCTGTCATAAATTAAATAGTCTTTGTCATGCCTTCCAGATTCTCCTTTAGAAAGAACAATAGAGTTTTCCTTTTATTGGATTGGGGCTTTTTTCAGTTTGAGATAACACATTCTTGTACCCCCCCAAAAAAGTCAAATAAAGAAACATTAGCCTAAGTTTGGGGTTGACTGAGGTGGGTCAAGCTAATTTTTGTGCTTTACAAATAATGCACAGAATTGAAATAATAAAAATAAATATCCTGTTACTGACATGAGAATATTTTTTAAAAAGATGCTGCAGGCCTTAAGAATATGGAGCTGCTGCTGTTGTGTGTTTAACAAGATAGTGCATTTAACAGGGTGTGACTATCAGGGAGGAGGGCACCGAGGAATGGTGCCGTGGGTTGGATTGTGTATTGTTCTTATACTCAGGAAACAAAGGTGGGGACAGAAATACTGTGCAAGTCCTGAACTTTGTATCCTAAAGAATAGAAAAAATCTGCTTGCTTTTGCTGGACTGTCACTATTGCTGCAGTGCAGGTCTCTCGTCCTTTCTAACAGTCTGAAGTATTGCTCTATAGAATATATATGTTATTAAATTGATATTTGGTTGATTTTTTAGTATTTTTTTTTTTAAAGATCCACCAATGCATGTGCTTAATTAATATCACTTGTAAGTTTTTAGAGGGTTTTGATTCAAAACCAGGCTCACTGTGACTGTAAGTAGAACAGTTTTCCCACTGAAGAGCCTGGGTGTTCTGCTGAACTGGTCATGCTGAGAACTGGCTAGGACATTGTTAGTGTTTTGTGTTAAGGTTCAGGCCTAAGGAATCTGGAAGATGAAGAGAAAGCTGTAGACCATAATGTTCCAAACTCATCAAGCCAGCACAAATTGGCCTGGCTACCAGAAATATTCCACCCACAACCACCTTACAGCGACACTTTAGGTCTTTATGGTGTTTTGGCCTCATTTTTTATTGGGGTATGTTGGTGGCAGCGTGGTAGGGATGCAAAGCTATAAAAAAGGACACTGTACCTTTTATCGTATTGCCAGTGTTTGTGGGAAATGAAAACTGGCAGTCATGCAAAATTTCATCAAATGATAGATTTTGTTTGATAGTCAGTCTAAGAATGCAAATACCTGAGCACAGAATCCTTTGTCTTCCTCCCCCCTCACAATTACTCTGGCCACCCACATTTCTCTGAAGGCTTCATGACAGGAGGAGTGTCTTGATAGCTTCCTGAGGAATTATATGGGCATATGAAATATATTTTTGATTGATTCAATAGAACTATTTCAAACTGTTGTTCTCATGTATCTCAAACTCAAGCGTTTGATAACTAGAGTAGACATATAGGCATAATTCTTTTCATGGACTTCAGCAGTGAAATCCTGAAGCATCACTAGAACTATTTAAAAAAAATAAGAAAGTCCTCAACCTCAGGGTGCGCTAATTTAATCTTTGAGCAGTCCCGACTCCTCTGCAGAATTCAGAATCACTCCTCAGCCTCATTACATACACATGGGATACCTTCCCCAAGAAAGTCAAAATATGGGCTTAGGCCCCATCCTTGTACATGGTTTAAGACTCTGCCAATGGGAAGATAACTCACCTAACATAGTGGTTGGTATATCAGGGATGAACTTCTGAGTGGAAAAGCATAGGGAAAGGAGAAGATTTACTCCTTCATTAACATCAAACAGCCCAGCACAAATTCTTCCATTGCATGATACCATGAAATGGGACTATAATCCCTTTTTCCCATTTCTATCCTTCATCTATGTCAGAGCAGCTTCCTCTTCACAATCCTTTCACTTCGAAACTTTGTCAATATAGATGGTCCATCTACTATGCAGCAATTGACTTATTGAAGGGCATACTACAGAATGCAAAATAGGCAGAGCCTAGATAGTTTTGCTGATGAAAATAGCCATATTAATAAAACATGTGTGTTATGTTTGTAAAAGGGTAAGATTCGGATCAGCACAGACCCTGTTAGCAGGAAGAACTAGGAAGACCAAATGGTTTTGGAAAGAGACCACATTTAAACATCTTTAATGAATACCAGATTCAGATTGGAAAATTAGTGAAAATATATTAAAACACAAATATATTAAAACACAAAGTAAACTTTAAGCAGTGTAGTTACAAATATACTGGAGCATAAACATTTTTAATTGATTTTATGCCTCATGTGGTAAATTGCAGCTTAGTTTCAAAATATTGTATAAAGGCTGAAGAATATTGAAACTTTCAATTTAGTGTTTACATTAAATAATTTCCAACAAAACCACTAATCATCAATATTCTTTAGACATAACTGAAAATTGAAGTTTTGTGGGAACTGCTACCAACAGCAGATTTTGCTTCTCTTTTATCGTTTCCTTTCCTTTCAGTGTTTTGTTGATAGATTTCCCCTGATCCCATTAATCTGGTTAGTCAGGTTCTTCAGCATTTTTTAGATGTGATTTGTCATGGGACATTAAATATTTGTATAGGAGACTGCTTACACTACAGTCATCAGAATGAGCTGCTGCACTAGCGTTCTTCTAAAGGAAACAGCCACCACCTCTGTTCTACTCAAGTGCTATTTGAAAGCATTTGCTGCACCAGGCTACATGTCTGAGAACTTGAGTGTCCATCGTGTGTTTCTGTCCTATGGGCTTCTAGCTTGGGTGGATCTTTTGCTAAGGTGTCTGACTTTCACAGTGTCTGCAAGAAGGTCTTGGTTCTTCAGATGAGACCTGTAACCTCTCCCTCAACCATTAGTACTTTGGGAAGTTAGTCAGGTGAGGAATCTTTACTGGGTTGGGAAGAGAATTTAGAATGAAGAGGGAGAGCAAGAAGCACTTGGGTTGAGATTTACCAAGTCTCCTATGCTGTGGTGATGCTAATGTATTTTGGTCAGGAGAAGGGAATGAGATTAGTGACTTTTCAGTGGGTGAAAGACTGTGGGTTCTTTCCTTCCTTTGTGGGAGGAATATTTAAATAGAAAATGTCATCTCGATTGCAGAGTGGAAAGTATGAATGTTGATTATAAAATATTATTGGTGTAGCAACCCTGATAAAGATGATGGGAATTGATGTTAGTAATCCAAGGACATGGTGCTCTGACCTGGCACAGTGGAAGAGTTGAACAAGAGCCACATCCTGCCTGTGAAAAAGCTGGGATCTGTTGCTGTCAGTGGAGTGAGCCTGAGCATCAAAGTCTAGATCAATGGAGAGACTCCTGCAGCACAGACTGGGTTCTTGACTGAGGGGTCAGGTAAAATAAGAAATGCTGAAGAGATGGAAAGAGTAAGGAAATGGAAGTAAAGGCAAAACATCTGTTGAGTCCTGGGTACAGATTAATAAAGGGACCTGGGGGTTCTCATTGCCAAGCAAATGAACATGAGCCAGCAGTGTGCCCAGGTGGCACAGAAGGCCAACGGCATCCTGGCTTATATTAGAAATGATGTGACCAGCAGAAGTAGGGAGGTGATTGTCCCCCTATACTCAGCACTGGTGAGGCCTCACCTTGAGTAGTGTGTCCAGTTCTGGGCACCTCAGTACAAGAAGGATATCGAGGTGCTGGAGCGGATGCAGAGGAGGGCAACGAAGCTGGTCAAGGGACTGGGGAATAAATTATATGAGGACCATTTGAAGGAGCTGGGTCTGTTTAGTTTGAGGAAGAGGAAGCTGAGGAGAGACCTCATCACTCTCTACAGCTGCCTGAAAGGACATTATAGAGAGGTTGGTGCTGGTCTCTTCTCTCAGGTAATTAGTGATAGAACCAGAGGGAATGGCTTCAAGCTGAAACAAGGTAGGTTTAGACTGGACACTAGGAAAAAATTCTTCATGGAAAGAGTGGTGGGATATTGGAATAGGCTGCCCAGGGAGGGGGTTGAGTCAGCATCCCTGGATGTGTTTAAGAATTGCTTAGATGTAGTGTTGGGGGATCTGGTCTAGGGGTGAACTTGTAGAATAGGGTGAATGGCTGGACACGATGATCCCATGGGTCTTCTCCAACCTAGATGATTCTGTGATTCTATGATTCTGTGATAAATATTGATTTGGGAATAACATTGTGCCAATATAGCTAAAGGCTCTGCATTCTAAACAGCAAAGAAAATAAATGTTTAAAATCTAACAAATTACCTCATTCTGATCATCCTGCTATAAGCACAGAAAACTTAACCCCAAGGATAGGTCTATATATGATGGACAACCATTTCCATCAACCTTTGAGTCAGGTGATGAGGAAGGCTTGTGTCACCTCTGCTTCTGTTAGAATGGAAAAACAAAGGTTGAGTATCCCTCTGCTCTTCTCCCCATAAATCCACCACTCAAAGCACGTAGGTCTTTTGCTAGCAAATTGTCGTGAGGAAGTTACAGAGACCAAAAAGCAAAGAGTTCTGCAGGGAAATGAAGAACAGTGTCTTGTTTCTTACCCTTCTGTGGACTGGCTTATCCACTCTGAGATGCCTTCTGTTGTTCAGGGTGCGCTGTAAAGCATTTTCAAGCGTTTGGCTTGGTAAGACAAGTAAAGGTAGGACTTTTTTCCATAGACACGGGATTTTTTTAAACCTAGGGTCATCAAAACATAAACCCCAATAAAATTACATAGAAGTCAGAGATTAAGATACCCTCTAATGTTTCAGTAACTACCACACTGAAGAAAAAAAAGGTGAATGTTAGTAAGTAAATGCCCATGGCACCAACAAGTAACTTGCTACCAACATAATCTCAGTGCCACACATCTAGGCACACATTCGTCCTTAACCATGAAAACACAAGCAAGTTAGCAAGAGAAAAAAAAAACACAAACCTTCTGCTACAAAAGTAGGGAAAAAAAAATATTGCAGAAACATCACCTCCTGAAACAACCATTTTGATAAATGAAAATTTAACCTAACCTAGAAATGTTACCTCTAGTTACACTCTGAAGAGGTTTATCTAGGAGAAAGCTATTGTGCAGTAACTTTACTGTGTAGAAACTGTGCGGTTTGGTAAATCGAGTCTTTACACAATACCTGGATCACTCCATCCTGTGACCAAGGCTTTAGAAATACTAGACTAATTAATGATATTACCTTTCCTCTCTAAACTAGAATTCAACCCCACTTATTTAGCAAAAGTTGAGATGTCTTGTCCAATCTTATTTTTCATGTCTTCTTAGTATTCAGTGAAGTAATTCATCTCCTCTCAGCTGTCTAAAATATTTCACTAATAATAACCCTTTTGTCACAGTTGAAAAGACAAAGTTAAATCAGGCAAATCACCTGAAGCATTTCCCTGGACACAGATAGCAGCAGTAACAGAGGAAATAAAAGATATTTTTAATACAGACATTTTAAATTTGATTTTTGTCAGTCTGGTCTGTACTATGTGTCATAAGTGATTAATAATAAAGGTAACGATCAGCCAGTAACTGCTAGTTACAACTGACGAAAGGCTGAAAAGATTAGCTGAAGAGATTGGAAATAAGACACTGTTCTGTCTTTCCCTGCAGATCTCTTTGCTTTTTGTTCTCTGTAACTTCCTCATGGCATAAACCTTCAAATGCAACAGTCTAAGTGTAACTTTACAGTTAATTTGAAACCTATAAGAAAACATGTGGTAAAGTCTCTCTCACTGTAAAAGAATATATAGATTGTGAAAACACTACCTATGTGAACAAATATGTGTATTTAAGTGCTGAAAAGATCACAACCTAATGCAATTCCCATGAAAATTTATCTCTCAAAGAATGAATCATCAGCTTCTCTTTGTCATGGTGGCATTAATGCTTAGACTGGTGAACTGATATTCATTCATCATTGGTTTTATAAATACTTGGGAAAAAAAAAAGCATCAAAGTACACCTACATGATAAAGCATAAGATATCTACCATTTGAGACAAGCTCCTTTTTCACTGAAAATATGTGAGAATGCTAATAGCTATCATCAGTCACATAAATCAGGGTATACCTAAATAATGCATATTTTCCACATTGCGTAGTTTCAGAAACTTTTTTTTTTCTTTTTTTTTAATATAAAGCACAGGCATTTGGACGCAGCTCAATCTATGCATGTGGTCTCAGCTCAATCTATGCATGCCTGTCTGATCACCACTGGATTTTCCCACAGGAGGAGGATAATCAAGTCTTCTAGTCTTCTGATATTTCCATTCTAGCAACAAGATCCTGGTCTTATTTACATGGAGGCAAATGAGGAACCCTTGTGCCAAAACAAGAAAATGCCTTAATTTATGTCTGGTTGGCTGGGAATGTTTTGGGTTTGGTTGCATAGTTTCATTCTATATCAGGGAACAACCAATACCTTAAAATCTACTGATTACATGTTTGGAGCACAATCTCAAAATAGGTAAGATGTCCATAAGCAGACCACTCACCAGATGTCTGTGAAAGTTAATGCAAAGTTATAGTAACATAGAGAAACTCCAACACAAAGTGTCCTAAATTATTACAATGTACAGTTAGTTATTTAAACCTGAGAAGATATTTAATGTGAAAGATTTTACTTTATTTAACCTACTTTCTCTGTTCCTCCTTAATGTGTCTATATATTGTCTGAAAAAGTTTTACTTCTTGCTTCATGAAAACCCACATTTCTAACCAAGACTCAAGCTTTATAGTATAAAAGAAATCAATCAGATAACTCAATCAGAAGGTAAAAACAAGTAGATCTTTACTGTAGATAATAGTTCAAAATGTTCAAATCCTCTGAGAATAGTTCTTCAGAAAGAATATCCAGAAGTTTTGCTAGACTTCATTGGGTCAGATGAAATTTAAAGAGTACGAAGACATACTCAGTGATAAAGAGTGAATCAATAATGCAGTGAAATACGCAAACATCAATCTAAATGTAATTTATGTCATTATTTGATGATCTGCTCATAATCTTCTTTTAAAAACCATATTAACGCTTTCCTCAGTCAAAATCATCACTGGTCAGAAGTTCAGGAAACACAGCTATGTTTTCCTGTGCTTCTTGAAATAAAGGTAACAGCTTGTAACGCAAAATCAGTGTGAAGTTGATCTGTCCCACATGGAGCATCAGGACAGTTAAGGCAATGATGCTCTCTTGTTCTCAGACTAGGTTTTGTCACCATAAAACACAATCTCAGTCCATATTAAGAGTCACCTCCAGACAAAACACAGCCCCCCCCAGAGTTGGACATCCTTGTCCATTCAGCACCTGAGTTCACGTTCAGGTTGCCATTTACGTAAAGTGCATGAATCTGGAATGGGAGCAGACAAAGCAAAGGTGCTGCCTTCCTGAAACTTAGCAAATATTATAAGCCCTGTTCTGGCCATTGTGGTCTAGAGCCTGGCCAGCAGCCAGAAGAGTAATATCATGACTACAGGAGTCATGGCCTCCAGTTCATGTTTCACTCCTGGGTGTAGGGCTTGCCAGCTTCCTAGAATTTGTAGATTACAAAAGCAGTGGAGAGTTTCTTTTCCTTACAGTTTTACATCTCTCTAAACCACAGTCCAGTCAACAGTATTTTCATGAAAGTTTTCAAATGTATTGGCAGATATTTATGAAGTCAGGAACTTTCCCATGTGAGCCAAATGAGGTTGTTTTATTAGCTAACCCAAACAGTGGTCCATAAAAGTTATCCTTGATGGAAACTGCACTCAACATTCCTTATGCAAGACACCAACTTATGTCAGATTTTGCTTTCCTGATATTACCACCTTCTGAAAGGGCAGTTAATGTATTACTTCAAGGCTGGAAAATATGGCACTGTTGATCAAGCCAAGTCATTTTTTAATTTTTTTTTTTTGCTGTTGGCAAATAAGCCATAATCTGATAAGCCTCTTCTTTTTTTTTTTTTCTGAGAATGAGTGGTGAAGACATGAAAATATTAATTTTTAAAGCAATCAAATTTATTAATATATTTCCTCCAAATTGCTTTTCTTTTAATGTCAATAATGCAGCTTTCTTTTTCATTATCAAAAGCTTGTCCCTCATTTCTGGGATACTGTGCTCATTTTATTTAAACATTTTTGGTTTGCTTTGCTTGGTTGTTTTTTTGTTAATTAGTTTAGTTGTTTTTTCTTTGGTTGGTTGGTTGGTTTTGGTTGTTTGAGTGGGTTTTTTCCTAATTTCTCATAAAATCCCAACTTGCAGATGGCAGTGGGAATGGGAAACAGCAGTGGGGTGTGTATTCACATTGGAGTAAAATTAAGTTTTCTTTACCAACACTATTCTGAATTTTCACTCAGACTTGGAATTCATAGTTCCAAATTCATCATATGACCTCTTGGAAAGTACAAAGTGCTAAAAGATAATATTATTCTCTTTTTCTTCTCCTGGAAGAGCTACAAGTAGCTTAAAACCACCCTGAGCTTCCTGTAATCATGACTCCATATGCTGACCATATGGTGACTTGTAGATCTGGCAGAAATTAAGCATTTAGTCCAACCTAGCCAGGCACATACAAATTGGAAAAAAAAAAAAAAAAATTCTGATCTTGCCAAACTGGCAATTACTGACAGCCTAGTGCACTGTGGGTTTCCAGACCTCTGCAGGGACATAAGTGGTAGAGAGATACGGTCTGAGTAAAGTCCTCTCTTCACCCTGTCTGTTAAAGAAAAAACAGTTTGTAGAAAGACACACAAGCATCAGCAGCAAGGGTGGAGTAAGTAGGTTAAAATCTGGCTTTATAGACTGTGGATAAGAACATTTCTTATTCTACAGCATGGTATTTCAAAGTTTTCAAGAGAATTCATTGGTGTTGCACTGTACACAGGCCTTTTTTCATTGTACTTGTTCATAGTGAACAAGTTCACCTTTTTTTAGTCTTTCATGTACTCTGAATGAAGACATGAATTGAAAATTTCTTATGTCCTTTCCTTGAAGCTGACACATATTTTGGCAAGCTTTCTGTGCCTCAGACCATTAGACGAATAAGAGCACAAAACATTAGGCCAAATGAACAGGTAACACATTTTATTTAAATACTTAGCAAATAGGGAAAAATGCAGTTGAATACATCTCTCTTCATTCATCTGTGCAGGCCTCCTGGCATCTTCGCTTGACTTACAGGACTGAAAGCCTGCCCAGAGAAGCTGCAGATGCCCTGAATCCAAGGTCAGGTTGGAGTCTTTAGACCAAAGGACAGGAAGATGTCCTGGCTCACAGCAAGGATGTTGGACTAGATCATCTTTAAAGATCCCTTCCAACCCAAACACTTCTTATTCTATACTTCTATAGTTTGTTGTAGTCTAATGTTTAAGTCTGCCCTGAGGTGGAAGCCTCAGCTAGTTTGAGAAGAAGCAATTTTCTCTATATTGTCCTTTTCAGTTTCAGGACAAGAGCTACAGAGATATATCAGGTTACTTTCGAAACTTCCCATTGCTATCACAGTACATTTTGTTTGGCTGAAAGGGCAAATTAACTGCAAAGTCTACATTTCTACTTAACCTGCTCATCCCCTGTTGAAACATAACCATAGTTTTTTAATATATATTAAAACTCGGGAATTGAGACAAAGCATTTCTTCAAGCTGTAGAAGTTCCCAAGTAATGCAGGTAGAAAATATGAAGCAGTATATTAACAAGTCAGAAATATATCCTTGTATTTGAACAAAATCAGGAACTCTGTGATGAAATTGGGTGAGCCAAATATTTTAGTTTTGGTTTTACTATAAAATATGGAAATCAGACTCTCTCTTGCTATATAGGATTGTTCAATGACATTACATTTCCTTCATCTGTATGATTTGGGGTTTTTTTGCTTGTTGTTTGGGGTTTTTTTGTTTGTTTTTCGTTGTTGTGGGTTTTTTTGTTGTTGTTGTTGGTGGTTTGGTTTTGTTTTGTTTTAGGCATGCCACTTAATAAACCTGGCTGGATTTACCAACTCAGCAGTATTATAACTTTTTAATAGCTCTGTGAATTCTTCAAGCCACAAAACCATGTCACTAAGCATCATACCAACATATCTACTTCACTGTTGAGGAAAGTCATTAATCTATTAAGGTTTTGGAGGATTAAAATTCACAAGCTACCATTTTTTGTCCTGGAACCTACTGCTTTTTCACATCCTAGTTTTAGCAGTGACTCAGAAGTTCAGTGCTAATCCAGTCACTAGAATAATTTACTAATTACCAATTCACTTAATATTAATTTCACTTAACTCTAGACCTCTCAAAGTAAGTACATGGACTAACTAATAATTCAGGCTCCCACTGCAAGCATCTGAGAGTTTTTTCCAGAGTGTGACTCCTATCACTCTGAAGTAAGTGGAAAGAACAACAAGTAGAAAGAAGAGTTTGCTGGATGTATTTTTTCTGCTGACCAATGCAAGAACATAAAAATTTACATCAGCTTGGAATTTAATGTTTAGAATAGAATTTAGGAAAAAGCTGAATAAGGTTATCTCTACCCTGACTAGAGATGGAAAAAACTGAAATTTTTTTCCATAATTGCACAGTAGAAACACCTCACCTGGTATCTAAAATATCTTGTCTTAGCCACTCCCTCTAGCAACTTAGAAGAGTAGTCAAACAGCCTGATCAGCTTTAGCAATGCTTATGTATTTATTATCAAGAAAATGACTAATATCATCTTTCTGTCATTTGCTGTATAATTAAGTAACTGTTATTTGGTATATGTGGCAACAGGATGTCTTAAATGCATAAGGAATCCACACTAGATAAGAGCACTTTACTCTAACATTCAGTCTTGTTAAACTTCAGGTCCACTTCCTCTCCAACTGTAAGAACCAAGGAAAAGAAGACAGAGACTTCAGTGGTTGCGTGGTAAAATGTGTTTGTTTTACCTAGAGATTTGCTGGATAGAGCACCGTCTAGAGAAGGCTCACACCTGGAAGAATACCTCTGTTTCAGTGTGTGGTTGATTCTGCAAGCACATCAGTGGCCACCTCTCTACTAATTTTCTCATCATACAATAGAATCATAGAATAGAATCATAGAATCTTTTAGACTGGAAAAGACCTTTAAGATCATTGAGTCCAACCATGACCCTAGCACAGCCAAGTGCACCACAAAACCACGTTACTAATCACCATACCAACACATATATGTATCTACTTCACTATCAAGGAAAGTCATTAATCTATTAAGGTTTTGGAGGATTAAAAAAAAAAAAAAAAGGAGAGACCGAATGGGTCTCTTGCTATGGGTGAAACTTCACATTCATGACATTTCCAGGAAGGCCAATCTTCAAGCAACACCTATAATGTCATATGAGTATGACTCTGACCAAAGAGATGTAAAACCTATGAACCAGAGTTCTTTCTGCTAAGCAGTTGCAGTTGAACCTCAACAGACACAATTGTGTGATCCAGAGGTATGTGCTGCACATAGGATTTCTGTGCTCTGAGTTTTGCATTTGTGGACCTGAGTGGTCAGCTACATTTCTTTGATGTTTCACCTTCTCACAGAGCTAATCTCTCACCTGCCTCAGTTATGGTGATGTGAACAAGCCCTCACAACTGCTTCATTTCATCAAAGAAACCTCCAGAGAAATTTTGTTTCTCAGTAAATAAGTTAGGAGGATTTTATTTTTTACTATTCATTACTTCCTGGAGATTTCAGAGAACAGCTTTCAATCTGCCTAATGTTTTAATTGTTCCCTGTTTTTTTTATCCCAAAAGTTAGAAATGCTGCCAGTTTTCCCAGAAGGGACTGTAACATTCAATAAAAAGACCTAGTTTAGGCATGCATGGAACTTACCAGCTTTATTTGTTCAGGCTGAAGAAATTACAAGTTCTTGACCGTTGCTGTTTGCTTGACTTGTACATAACAATAGCAAACTTTCAGCCTATTCCAGTACATCCAGCAGATCATACAAAAGACTGTATTGCCTGCAAATTTCTGTGCTTCATGGCATGTTTTGTAAGCTTACTGTGGCACATACAGACCCTGCAGACATCCAAGGAATATCTCTGTTGCATAATGTTAAAAAAGCTTCATTGTCTTACAGGGTTTAACCACATTACTTATTGGAAAACAGTTTATATATCTACAGTAATTGCTACACTTAGATAAACAATATCTGTTCTTATTTCTGTTTAGTACAAGTACAGTGCATTCATAGGAATTCTGGGAAATTCAACATAATGTGAAAATTAATAAAGAAATATTTATTTATTTATTTATTTTACTTTTCTGACACATACAAGACTTCCTTTAAAATCTCTGTTTAAAAACTATCCAACCTTGAAGGAGAAGTTAAAAAAAAGGAAAAGGGGGGAAAAAAATTAAAAAAAAAGAAAAGGAAAAATAAGGAGAATAGGAGAAATAAAAGAAAAAGAAAAAAGAAAGAAAAAGCAAGCAAGAAAAAAACCTACCAACCAAAAAGGCTTAAATGGAAACATTGTTTTTTTACAATCAGGAGAGTTATATTTCATTGTCAAAGTACATTTAATGAAGTGTCTACAAAAGCACTTGCACCAGTGATGAAACAAATATCTACTAAGTAGTAATCAATGGAAGAAAGGAGCTTTACAGAACAAAGGAAGCAATCAGTAAATGTCACAGTGTTTTGCAGCACAGTCATTAACTAGCTAAAGCAAAGTATTTGATCATTATAAATTACTTACTATATCCTTTTTACCACTGCAAATGTCAATTTGCATTCATTTGGCATAGAACAGAAGAGCAGTTTTGTTTGTTGCCATCTTCCAAAACCACTCAAACCCAAACCAGAACAAAACCTCTGTCAGTAACAAAACTTTTGTATTTCCTGTTGAGCCAAAAGAGAAGCAGCATTTTCTTTTTTACTGTAACAAAAATAATTCATGAGGTGACTGCTAATACATCCTTTACTGAAATGTTGAAGTTTAATTGTTATACCTTAACCACAGCAGCTGTGATAAGGAAAGCAGAAGAGAAGTTGCTTGGGAGCTATGAGAATATGTAGTGTATATGTGTTTGTAAGAGTGTAAATGTAAAAAACAATCAACAGATCTTTAAAATCATGATAGTCATAAAGAATGTTTCTAGCTTACTCTTCAACAGATAGAAATTCTCCTTTTTCCTTTATTAGCGTACAAAGCTTTTCATTTCCTGTTCTCAACAGTATTGTTATGTGTTGAAAAGTAAACATTGCCCCTATTTCGAGACATGGCTACAACCAGCAGTTAGTGAAGAGTTTGCTACAGGGCCAGCTTCTCTCAAAACGATGTGTAAAGAATTAAGTGGTAAGCCAACCATGACTCTGCAAATATTCCTGTTGTGCAAACTCCCCCTACACACCCCTGTTGTCTGCAGCTTTCTTCAGCCCATGTGGCCATTATTTCATCTAGATATATTCAAGTTCTTTACGTGATTCAAGCCCGTGTTCAGTGACGGATCGAAATGACAGAAAATGGTCCACTCAAGCCAAAGCTGGTGGTCCAATTGCTCTTCATGGGGGTGTGGGTTTACCAGCAAAAGCACCATTACCCACAGTCTCTTCAGGAATCAGAGCAGGGGAAGGAGGAAAAGGGGTTGAGGGAGAAGCTGCCAAATTAAGTTCTTATCCATTCCTTGCAACACCAGTTCTCATTACTTAGGCAGACCAAGATCTCCATCCAACTCTCACTAACGAAATACAGCCCATCATTTCAATAGGAATTGAATACTGGGACAAAGAAGGAAGAAAGAGTTCAAATCAGAGCAGACATGTACCAGCTGCGAGATGCAAGTAAATAAACGGAATTTATTTTATCTATTCATCTAAGTAGACATGATATTTTGTTCCTATAATGAAAATGAATTTAAATCATTGAAGGTTCTGTAGACAAATACATCACGTACCTGAGAAAGTAATCATACATTTACTGATTTGTAATAAAGAACATTGATTTGATGATGACTGTCCTCCAAAGGTAAATGTAAATTGTATTTATTAATGTTAATCAGATAAGGACATGTATGAAAATCATAAATTGTCCCTAATATCAGTAACAGAACAAACAAAAAGAAATAATAGTTTAATGGGTAGAAGATAAGAAAATTTCTTTACTGGAAAATTTTCTTTCATTATTTCAACAGAAATTTAAGTTCATTAGTTACATCAGCTGCAACAGAAAGCAGCAACAAAACAGGCAAGCTCTAGAGCAATGATTTTTCTTGACAACATTGGAGTAAAATAACTGGTTTCACAAAAATTTACGAACTATAAAATATTAAAATACTTCCACCCTCTAATGTTTGTTTGGTTTTGTTTGTTTGGTTTTGTTTGTTTGTTTGTTTCTTTCTTTCTTTCTTTGGTTTGGTTGATTGGTTGGTTGGTTGGTTTGGTTTTTGTGTGTGTGTGTGTGAGTTTAAAAGACCCCAGCAATTATTCTATGTCACAAGCTATGTACGTTCTCTTGAATGAAAACAGCTGTGTAAACTGAAACCCTGAATTTGACAGGAAAATATTATTCTGTATTCTGAATTCTGTATTTTGTTCTGTATTCTGGATCTCAGTAAACCCATCTTATGAAATATGGGGTCAGCTGGTTACTTTTATTTTATCAAATCCAGCACGGATTTAAATTGTGTTGTCATGTGTGATATGCAATAAACACAGTTTCATGACATTATACATAACATAAGAATTGTTGACGTTTTTCCTCACAGTTTCTTCTGATTTATGTAAATACATTATATACTAAATCAACCCTCCAATCTCTTGAGTTTAGCTATTATAAATGCTATGAGGAAAGTTTTTCCCCCTGGGATCTCCTTGGGGAGCCTGAAAATAAATTGTTACAATAAGCAACAATTAAAAAAGTTATTAGGAGATATTTTAGAAAGAGTAAGGATTATCTAATTTAAGAGTAATTTTTAATCTGAAAGATTTGTTCTGTTCTAACGCAAACCAGGATGGTAGTCAATAACACCATAAAATTAATAGATGGTGCTAAGCCACAAGGTGTTGCTAACACTAATTAGGACAGGAAACCAATTACAGAGGACGCACTTTAGAAAGGCATCTGGCAGAATATCAGGAAACACACCAAAGAAACTGGACTACAGAAGTAAGTGAAAGCCATGTCTCTTGGATCTAGGAGGTGGACATTAAGAATTAGTGAAGGGAGCATTCTGCCACACAGTAACAGACTGAACCAAGGAAGTGCTATGATTTCTGAAATGTCACCCATGCTTCACAGTAAAAATTGAATATTTTAGGGAAAGTACAATGATTTGTTTTCATTCTAAGACTTATAAAGAAGTTCTAAAAACTAGAGTCATAACTGGTTTTTAACCAAGCTTGACTCTTAGGGAAAGGTCTTCCCTGTTCTGCTAAAGTAATTTCTGATATAGATGGTGTCTTACTTCTATTGCACATGACAAAATGCAAGATTCCATTCATTCACCCAACAGGAATCTATACATGGATTAGTTTTCTGCCAGATTGTGGAGTTGAATCAGCTCACAGAGGGATCAGCACAAGTTGCCAGAGCCAGCTATAGGCAAGTAGAAAGTCAAGGGAGCAGAAGAGTGTGGAGCTGAGATGAGGGATGGAAACTCTTCTGCCTGGACGCAGTGAGTGGTTAGCTCATCCCCTTTCATAAAACAGCATCTAGAGTTAGGTGACACAGGTGTTTTATGCCCAGAGTTGGACTTATAACTTTGTTTGCCTGCATCCCCCCAAAAAAGTCTAGATATGCCAAAGCTGGTCTAAATTATCAACAGTGTCCAGCTACCTGAGAGATTCTGTAAAGCAGATTTACTGGCTTGGCTAAGAAGAAGGGCTGAAATAACAATTATTTTAGCTCTATTTTGCTAAAAATCAATAAAACATTAATTATTACATTTTGAATGGTCACATAGAAGTGTGTACCACCACTTTTCAGGTACTTCTAATGATCAAATGAGATTCTACAAACATTTAAGAAATCATTTTCGCGCAGAGAAGGTCATAAAGGGTTTTTAACTGAGAGTATTGGAAAAAAGTTATTCATGTGCATACATGATACTTCCTTCACACCTGAAGATGAAGCACTGAACTTCAAGACAGGCACAGGTTTGTAATAACTGCTCAGTTTATCTAAGCTGTACATAATAATATTTTTTAATATTCATTAGGCATTTGCTGATTTATGTAGTGTTGGGGAGTTTTGGTGAGGTCGACTTGGAAATGTGCTCAGCAGAAACCAAAAAAACAACAGTCACAACAGTGGCTGATAATGACATGTGACACAGATGATATTAAATAGTCTGGCACACTTCCACCCAAGTACATTCACATAAAACAGATCAAAAGATAGGAATTGCCTTGTCCTGCTGGCTCTGGGATGTGGAGATAGAACTTGTCCTGTCCCTTGGTTCAGATCAAGCTCTCCACAAACATAGAAAAAGCCATCGGAATGGAGATGAGGCAGGCTGTGCATGGTGAGAGAGCTGTAGGCAGGCAGGGTGGGAGAACTCTTAATGTTTCTAAAGGTTTTTATTGTCAACCATTAAGAGTTCCAAAGTATGCTTTGGTATTGGGACTGTGCAGTTATATAGAGCTGGCTTTTCCCCAGGGAAGTTAATCTTCACTTTTCAGATGTCATTGTAGACTTGAGCACTTTTTCTTTTTCTTTTTTTTTTTAAAGGAAAATTCTGCTCCTCTGAATGGAAAACAAAATAATAAGTGCACTGTGATGTTTCTGATAGAGTCCTACTGGATAAATATTGTCCTGTTTCAGGCTTGAAGAAGTAGATTTTTTTGTGCAACTATTTCCCCAGCTTTTTGACCAAATTTGGTCCAATTTGACCAAATTGGATATTTCTCTGCCAGAACTGCCAGAGGTATGAGGTAAGCACTCTCACCTCTCAGCCTGGCTGACACTCTCTGTGTGGGGTGGGGAGTGGCACACTGCCTGTAGAACAGGGTGTCTTTTTTGCATAAATTGAACAGGATTTGGATGTTCTCAAGATAAAGAAACATTTTGGGTTAATCTGAAATGAAGTTTTCTGGAGGTTTAAAAATATGTCAAAATGTTCCCTTTTCATATCAATTTCATTTCAGCTGTTTTGGTTTTTTTTCTCTTTGTTTGGGCACTAATCTAGAGGAATTATTCATACAGCTATACATTTTAAGTCACTGGTATATTTTGGAACGGACATACTATCATCAAGGATAAAGACTTTTCTCTCTAAAATTATGTCATATCATGTTTACAAAGTCCAAGCAAGGAAAATAATCCAGAATTTGAATATTATGGTGTTTCCAGGATAAATGACTATAGTATCTTTGGGTTTTCAGGTGGAATACCTTAAATCTCCAAATATTATGAGACTCACTCTGGGCTGCACAAATATCCCAAATGGGATTCTGTGTTGTTTTCTGTGTTTTTTCACAGCACACAGTCATCTGTGTTTCCTTCCCTGTAGGAAACATAATTACAGAAGTTTATTCTGATAAAACTTCAAGTGCACTTTGTAATGTAGTTTTTTGTTTGTCCGTTTTTTTTCCTGAGGTGTGCTTCTGGGAAATCAACCTAAACAAGCAGCAAAGAGAAATTGATATACACTTAGTTTTACTGATGTCCTCCATATATTTTTATGTTATAAATTTTCTTTATCATTCTCTGCAACTTCATTATTTGGATAGGAGTACTTGCATAGTTAATTTGTCTCATAAAATCCACAAAGTAACATCCTTTCATCTTATTGTATGTTTATTGTCCGTTGTCTGGTTTTCAAGCAAACAGAGGCTGGTGATGCATAGAAGCAGCCTCATGTATTTCTTTATTAGTGTTATTTTTACTTTTCACTGTAGTATTTCCACGATCAACAATTTGATTCATATCTCCCAGCTGCTGTTCTTTTCCTTTACAGACAAAAACATGGTTTAAAGGCTCTGTTCACTTTACATGTATTATGGCCTGCACATTTCTCTCCATGGGATGCATTTTAATTTGTCAGAAGAAAAAATACTTCATGAAGTACTAGGAAAAAAAATTCAAACATAACAAATCCTCTGTCATATTGTAAAATATCTGATTTTGGGAATGTCTGTATAAAAATCATAGAACCATAGAATCATAGAATGGTTTGAGTTGGAATGGAACTTTAAAGATTGTCTAGTCCACCCCCTTGAATTGAGCAGGGACATCTTCAACTAGATAAATCTGCTCAGAGCCCTGTCTCCAGCCTGACCTTGAATATCTCCAGGGATGGGGCACCTACCACCTCTCTGGGCAACCTTACCACTAGGACAAAAAAATTCTTCCTTATATCTAGTCTGAATCTACCCTATTTTAGTTTAAAACTATTACCCCTTCTCCTGTTGCTGCAGGTCCTATTAAAAAGTTTGTCTCCATCTTTCTTATAGGCTCCCTTTGAGTACTGAAAGGCCACAACAAGGTCTCCCTGAAGCCTTCTCTTCTCCAGGTTGAACAACCCCAAGACTTGCCATTAAGACTATAGAGACCTATTATGACCAGTCATCACGGAATTTATTTTGCTTGTTTTCATTAGTCAGAGGTTAGACATCCAGTCCAAGAGACTCTTCAAGGCTTCTTGCAAAAAGAAATTGAGGAAAAAGAGTCACCTCAAGAGTTCATCTTACATTACAGAAATTGTTCCCTGGAGATACTAATTTTCTAAATATTCTTAAATAATTTTTCATTTCCTATGAAGAAGCTTAATTAGAGATATATTATAGATGCTTGATGAAGCTATGATTAGAATTGCCTTAGAAAATGCCGGACTCTTATTCCTTAGCGACTTTAACACTCTGTATTTAAGTCTGCCCTGAATGACATCAGTATAATAATTTGAACTGCCAAAGAGTATTCTAAGAAATTCCATGTTTCCAAATTTCCATCTGCATTCAAGTCAATTCAGATATGAGACATATGTATAATACACACAGCTTTCTAGGACATCTGGAATTTAATTAAACAGTAATGCTACTGCATGTCTTCATTCAAAATTACTTCTTGAGTAAGAGACTGTGTCATGTGCTTTTTTTCTGCACTTGCAAAATGATGTAGAGCCACCTGTCATTTTTAGAGTGTACCATGTTAAGTTTTTGGCTTTGCATTAAAAAGAACAATTCAAACAAAATTAACACTGTGAATAGAGTGCAAGTCTGATGCCTTTTGTGATCAGCCCTGACTCAGATAAAATCAGTATCTACACTTTTTTGCTCTATGCTGAGACCAGATCTGTCAGAGGATGTAGTTCACTGTCTTACCAAGGCTACAGTTACAGAACTCATGATTGGAAGGGTGGCTTTTGACAAACCCCAGTCAAGTAAGAACTGGTCAAAAGAAAAATGTGCTTGCCTGATGGCACATGCAGTCAAGATCAAAGTCTATAGCTTCTCACTCTAAACTGATCCCAAAATATATTTAGTTAGGAATTAATTCATTACCCTTTACAGGCCTCATATCTCTACTCATTAGAAGTATTTCTGCCAAAAATTGGTTTCAGACCACAACCGCTAAGTTGTGTGTGTATAAACATGTGTATGTGCAGGTGCTAGTAAGTAGCTGCCATGCATACAGTGTGGTAATTCACAGCAGCTTGAAAGGACATTGAAAGAACTTGGATAGCTTCTAATGCTGGATATTGGAGCCCATCCTTTCACAGCTAGTCTGTCTGAATGTGATGCAAAAGCAACAGCTTTCCAAATGCATTGCACCGGCACTCATAAACAAAATGACAAAGAAACTGGAGAGAGGATATCCTTGTTTCATTAGCCTTGTTAAAAGGAGACATAACAGAAAATACCCAGATCCCCAACATCACTATCACCCCACATGGGTGTACACTCATGTGTTGCCCTCACAATGATTAAAATCATGCCATTGCTACCCTACAGAAAGGAACACACTTTAAGTTCATGCACCACATGCAGTCCACAAGGTGAAAAAAAGAAAGATGATTCCCATTTGTCAAAGAGGTATTCTGCTATATTGTATGAGGAAAATTACCAAAGGTGCTTAATTTTGGGGGGTTATATTTCCATATTTCTCATGTTTAGCTGTAAGACAACAGGGAGTCCTACTGCAGGTTAAATGTTTGGCATGTCCCGTTCCCCTTAGCCAAAAGGACTACAAGGGCCACAAGGATGCAGAGGAGTAATCAGAAAAGAGGATCCCTCAGGCTCTGAGAGGGGTTGCAAAGAAGCCTTCTCCCCTCAAATATAAATAAATCAAATAAATATGTGGCTTTGGCATCTGTGTGATGATTTCCTGAAGTCTAAACTGAAGGTCCAACTTATGATTCTGTGTTAAAATGAGTCACCACTATTCACTGAAAAACCATCCACGGCACTTGGAATGTGACTAGAAGCAGGGATAAGCACTTTTGGATGGTGATACTTATGACAAGAATTTGGAAACAATCTTTATCCAGATAGTTAAGAACTTGAATCAAACATTGAATCATAATTTAATTTTATTGCTGCCTGACAATATCTGTTTCTCAAGAATCAACTATAAAGTTTATTAGAATCATCTTCAGTCAGAAAGATGCTGCAGAACAAAATGACCTCAGAGCATAAAAATGTTTGTATTAGCAAGAATTTTTTTAGGCTGTCTGTAAGACCTGCAAAATATCTTTAGATACTAGAGATAAAGAAGACAATGCCTACTCACTCTTCAGTATTAGTAAATTTTTGGGTTTGTTCTAGGCATTATGACTGAAAGGTGATTAATGTAACACTTCATACTTCTAAAATAAGCAATTTGACCTTTTAGTCAGGGTAATCCTACTGTCCTGTCTAAACCTCCTCTGGTGCAACTTTGAACCATTCCCATGTGTCCTATTACTGGATCCCATGGCGAAGAGATCAGCACCTCTCTCTCGTCTTCCTCTTCTCAAGAATCTATAGAGTGCAATGAGGTTGCCTCTCAGCCTCCTTTCCTCCAAGCTAGGCAAACCCAAAGTCCTTAGGTGCTCCTCATGGGACATTCCTTCCAGCCCTTTAACCAGCTTTGTTGCAGTCCTCTGGCCACATCTGAGCACCTTCAAATCCTTCTTAAATTGTGGGGCCCAGAACTGCACACAATACTCAAAGTGAGGCCACACCAATGTTGAATACAGTGGGACAATCACCTCTCTTGACTGGCAGGTTATGCTGTGTTTGATGCACTCCGGGATGCAGTTGGCACTCTTGGCTGCCAGGGCACTCAGCTGACTCATGTTGAACTCACTGGTGACCAGCACCCCCAGATCCCTTTCTGCAGGGCTGCTCTCCAGCCACACATCTCTCAATTTATATTTGTGCCATCCTAGACTGAGAATCTGTCATTTTGACTCATTAAATTTCATTCAATTAATCATTGGACAGTGCTCCAATCTATCTAGATCATTCTGCAAAAGAACTGGCTCTAGAACTGAGCCCTGAGGAACACTGTTGGTGACCAAGTCATGATCCAGATGCAGCTGCATTCATTACAACCCTTTGAGCCCTGCCCTTCAGCCAGTTCCTCACTCAGTACTCAGTGAATCCCCTCATCCCACAGTTGGACAACTTGTCTAGAAGGATCTGGTACTTTCAACTACCTTTTGTGCCATAGTACTGTGGTCTTAAATCCCATGACAGAAAGGTAAGGTCCATCTATTCATCATCACTGAACCACTAATAGCAACTGAAGTGAGAGGTAGTAATGTTGCTCTTCTTGTGGCATTACTTTTTGAAAGGAAGAGTAATACCTTCTATTGCTTATTCAGCTTTTAACTTTTGATAGCTTTTGAAAGAAAAGATTTGGATGGTAATCCTGATTAAAAGGAGGGATCTGGTAGCTGTGTAAATAAATGTCCTAAACCCCAGAGAATGCCTGGCACACCCCTGTTACCAGTGTTTACTACCAGCTGCTTGCTCAGCAAGCTGTCCTGTGGATCAATCTCAGATGTCTAACCCTCCTCCTGTATGCTGCAGGGAGTTGTAAAGCTGAGGTAAAGACTGCAAATTCTGTACAACAGTTTGATTCCTAAATGTTAGAGACATCTGAGCAGTTTAACACATATCTCCCATGCTTAATCTACATTGTTATCCAAAGATATTTATGAGATAATTTCTAGAGGTTGATTGTAAGAATTTTCTTTATTGATTATTAGTAAAGGATAGTTACTACAAAAATCATCAGACTTACTCTTTATAGATGTCTATACAGATTTATAATTTTTATTTTGTTGCAATTTAGAGAAAATATCTTTCACTTACTTATAACGCACTTATGCTATTGCATTAAAAAAATGTTGTATGAAATAAATAATGGATGTTGAGTTGTTTCTATAGAACAACATCAGGTCACATACCCTCAGATATTTGAAACTTCACAATATTTGAAGATCCTTGACAAATCTGTTCTGCTGAGTCCCATTGGGTTGATTTGAAATCTTACCCTGCCCCATTGTCACAGTTTAATTTTTTACCTGTTCATAGTCGTGAACTTAGAGTGGCTGAGGCAAGGAGACTCATCTCACCCTGTGACAGGGCAGTAACCTCTGGGAGGACAAAAAGCATGCCAGGGCAAAGACTGCTGCTGTGTTTCAGGTAACTCCAGGAAGACCAGTGAGAGAGACTGCTATTGGCCAACAGAGGATGGGAAAACATAGAGCAGTACAAAACAAAACATTTTGAAAACTTGCTGTAGACTTTTTGGATCACAGAACTCCAGCTTCACACAAGGCAGGAGAGGAGACCTCCAAAGTCTATCAGCTCTCATACCCTATCTTAATTTGTGATGAGGTCTAGTAAATTGTAAAGATCAGTGAAGCCTAAAGGGGGAACCAGCTAGACAACACATCAGCCAGGAGGACAATTCATGGCTCCTCCTCAGTTCCAGCTAAGATCTTTAGTTTCTTGCTCCTGGAGCAGAGAACTAGATTTTTCCATGGCATTTAGTAAAACAAGTTCTTTTATTATTATTATTAAGTTTTGTCAGACAGCATAGTGTTAAAGCAAGTTGTTGTAAAAGTGTTAAACCTTTGCCTGTACTCATGCTTAAAATGGTATACATCATGGTAAAATGTGTTATGTAGATTGATAAACAGAAATATTTTAACTGGAACATATTTTTTTTTTTTATTAAAAAAACCTGCTATTGGATATAGATGCCTTTTCAGATAATTTCAATAATACCTTAAGCTTCCCAGTTGTATGCATATCAAAAATGTGCTCCAGTGTTCCTCCAGGGCCATTATTTCTCTTTATTTATCTTACTTTTAAGACCCTTTTTTAGCACTCTTTTTATCTAACATTTAGAATGTTTGGTGAATAACATTTTACACTGAAGGACTGAAGGGCTAGGTCCTTATGGTGCTCTGTTTGCTCAACCAAGTGTCTTGGAACAATGATAATAGGATCATTCATACCAGCTTTCACATGTAAATATGTTTAAGTTCATTAACAGCTCCGTTCATTCTGCTGGGATTAGTTGTGTGCTTAAAACTACGCACATTGCTGGATTGAGGTCAAAATGTTCAGGAAGTTTTTGTTGGGTGTACTATAGCTATATAATTCAACTAATGAAAGGAAAACTTGGATAAGCGATACTGTTGAAACATGACACAGGATGACAGAAAGCTGAAAGTTAGACTTTGTGTTGAATTATCAGATCTGTTCTCCATAAGTTAACCAATTAAGTGTTTGTAGAAAAGCTAACCAGTTTTGAGAGGCTGCAAAATAGAAAATAGCTAAAGTGCAAGAAACAAAAAAGTCTTCAATTTTGCTGCTTGTTTGTTTTTTTTCATAACATCATGATAGACTTCCAGTAGAACTGAAAGGCAGAAAATCTCTAAGAAGTAATAGATTTTTCTGCATGTGGCAGGTGTATGAGGAGAGACAGATGGTACAGGGTGCTTTCTGGATCCCAATAAGAAAGCTTCAACAACAAATGGCTTAATAAAATAGCAGTTTTAATAAGATAGAATAAAGGGAGGAATATAGATACTGAGTAAATCTTACATCCGTCCAGATGTTGGGAACCCCACATTTGTTCAGACAGACTCTAGGGAGGCTTTCCACAGCACACTGCACAGATCCCCTCTGTGGAGAGGTTCTTCCTCACTCTTATGCCACAGTGCCCCTTCTTTGACTTAACAAGCAGAATCACAGATCTTCTGACAGATT
This sequence comes from Chloroceryle amazona, assembly GCA_027560015.1. NCBI lineage: Eukaryota > Metazoa > Chordata > Aves > Coraciiformes > Cerylidae > Chloroceryle > Chloroceryle amazona. The sequence continues at coordinate 105,946 of JANHFX010024295.1, read as the reverse complement.
AGACTGTCACAAAACCCACTGGTGTACACACCAGCAGTTTCCCAAACAGCAAGTATGTGTGCTACCATATAGGCTGCTCAGACTGTAAGTGCAATGCCCAACAGAGCAGACATAGCCTATTCAAGATCACTAGCTCCTCGGATACAAAGTCATCTGTGAGGCTGCCAGTATAAACAGTCAAAGCAGAAGTGATGGTATGAAAGTAAGATAAACATTTAGATTCATTGCAATACCAGGAAGAACTTCCTGGAAAGGAAATTTGAGCTACTGAAATACTCTGAAAGACAAGAGTCAAAAGGTCCATAATTCAGCATGGTTTTTTTGGACATGAAAATTCTGCAGAACAGTCCTATATTGACAAGAAGAGTTAAAGACCTTTCCTCCATGCCTTCCGTAAGTTTTGTGAAGCCTATAGTTAACACATTAGCACATTGTGTAAATAAAGAAGGAGCTATAGCACTGTCAGCCCACAAGAGACTCTTGAAGAGATGAAAAAGGATTGAAGGTCTTAATTATTTGCAGTAGGTACTTTAATGTAGCTTTTCACAATGTGCTGTCAATAGTCAGGGGTAAACTCTCACTGATGTATGCATATCCTACAGACACCTGGATCTAGAGTTTTCATCTCAGCTGTGGAGAAAGAGGTGCAGGATAGCTCATGATTTAGAAATGTGATGGCTCACTGCTTTATGGACTGAACATTCTAGTTCCTGAACTAAGTAAATTTTTCAAAACTTGGTTTTGTCTCTAGGTCACATGCAACTACCTTGGGGTTTATCTGCTCACTGACTGAGACCTTCTGGTAAAGATGCAAGCTCAGCAAATCTGAGATGGTATTGTTTAGAGAGCGAAGAGTAGGCAGTCAACAGGTAAAATACTTGGGATCATAGAAGAACAGGAACACCCTTTATCATCTAACTTTCATTTGGACTTTCATTTCATTGATTAGGCCCACAGTTAAAACCACTGCACAGCTTCCCTTTTTGTTTTACTGCCTTTGAAAGACTAATAGTAAAGGTTCACATCTTTGTAGTAGGACTCAGACACCTTTTAGGAAGATGCCCTTACTGTGTCTTCAACCACCAGAAGAGAAAAATGGCATCCTTAATATGGCTACAAGGCTGGTAAAGTGTCTTAGGTGGTGAAATTGGAAGAGGTATGAGGAAAACTTTTGTTCGTGTGTGAGACAGAGGAGAACCAACAAGAGTGTTTCTCTGTTCAGAAGGAAGAGGAATGCTGGTGCTGCTGGGTTTAGGAGTAATGACACTTCAAAGCACGCATCATCACAAATGGCAGCACCCAAGGAAATGATATAAAACATCTCTCAGCTCAAAAGTATCCGAAGTATACCTTGGGGAAAACAATCTGCAGTACAAAACAGCCTTCCAGTCTCTTTCATCTAATAGAAAGCAGGGCATAAAAAAGCAAAGGGTAAAGTTAATAATCTGTTAGCTTGTTTCATGGTCTCCACATATATTTATGTTCCCATGCTGTGAATGGAAAAGCATCTAAAGTAAAAGTGGCCTTTGATGTCCCAAACAGTTAATTCTCCTTCAGGAACACAGTGTTTTTATTTGTTGATCTTAAATGCACATGGTTTGGAGGAAAGAAAAACAGGAAGGAAACAAACACAAAATCATGATGTCGTTGTAATGTTTTGAATTTTTTTTTCGTCTGTCATAAACATCTCCCAGGTGACCTGTAGGTATCTGTAGGTGCCTGTTAGAAACTATATGAAGAAAGAAATGCAAACTTTGCTATAACCTCTTTCAAAATCTTACCTGTTGTTTCAACTTGTTGAAAAAGCATAGGAAATAGTTCGGGTTTTTTAACCTGCTTTTCTGAGTTGAAAAAAGGATTATATCATCTCTTTCTGTATGTATGAACCTCACAAATAATTTCTGAACACATTAGCCCAGTTCAGCCAGATTTGATAGAGATCTCAAAGGCATGAAGTTTATACATATTTCATGGGCAGAGACAGCCTTGAATATATAACTTAAGGAAAATGCAAATACCCTTAGTGAAGTAAAAATCGTAGCATGAACTCACCATTTGTTAGCCAATGAAGAGTCTGAGGGGGAGGGAGATGTTATGAATGCTTTAACTGCAAGAAAAGCCTCATTGAACACCAGAAAAGCAAAGAAAAACACCATAATTAACAATAACAAAAAATATACATATTTTAAGCGATCGGTATGCAAACAGATTTCATTAGTTTCACTGTGAAGAGGTGCGCAGGTGAGAGCTAACAGAAATCCGTGCCCTTGTCACAAAATGAATATGTTTGACACAGTTTGATGTATCAGCAATTCAAGATTTATTAATAAAAATTAATAAAATGAGATAAATCAAAGGCTGATTTTAGCAGAACTTACAGTAACAAGTGATTTCATAAAGCAATGACTTAATTACAGATTCTAGAATGTCAAGATTCACGCTAACTTACAAGGCATCTCCAACAAAAGCATGTGGACATGCATAGACACAAAGCATATTGACACAGAAATACTTTGCCAGTAAAGTATGCAGATGCCCACACACAGAGAAAATGCAAAAAATCAAACACCTACCCATCTCTCAGGTAGAGAGATGGATAAAAGAGACTAGCCTATACTCAAAATTTCCCCCTTCAAGCTCACTGTAAATATTCACAATGCATTGGTGTTTCTCAGCAGGCAGGACATGGGTCTTGAGGAGGTGGGCTCGCCCAGGCCTTGTGTTCACTTTGCTGGCTGGTTTTCCTGAGAGGTGTCCCAACTCAGCCCACCACAACCCAGGAGAGCTCAAAGGGTCTCATTCTGGATCACTGTTTATAGGACTTTTTTCAGGTACTTTACCATTTCAGCCTAACACAAATGTTGCTATATTCTGGCTTGTACATGCCCGGAATTTACAGGATCTCGGGGTCTTGTTATCCCCCTTCTGGGCCACAAGTCAAGTATAAATGTACCAGGTCATAAGAGGGTTGACTGATCATCTAGTATGACACAGAGGGGAGCAGGATCCAGGTGTGCAAAGGGGCACCTCAAGGCCCTGGTCCAGTGCAGGAGGTAATTGTCACTGTTGTCCCCAGAAAACAGGGTATTGTCTTCCCTTACTTCCTTCCCTTTTACTTACATGTATTGAAAAACTTTGTTGAGGCAAGATTTCTTTTTCTATTTTGCCAAAGCTTTATTACTTTGTTAAGTACGCTGAGTTTTCACAACTGTGGAAGATTCCACCATAGTTAATAACTTAAAAATAAATACTCTGATTAGTATCGAAACAGATACCTTTAGTGCACAGAAAAACACTGAGTAAAATTTCAAAGAAAACTGGAAATATTCTCCCTGAATTTGTTTTGCAGTGTATTACATTGCCTAAGTTAAACATGACAGTACAGTCAATTTGCTTATGGTATCAGTAATATAACCTAGAATGAAATTTTTAAATAGCACTAGACTTTTTCCCCACTTCCACAGCATGAGGAAAAAAAGAAAAATGTTCTTAAAACATCCTTGAGAAAACCAATAGCATCACTAAAGATAGACTGAAAATATTAAAAAATATTTAGTATGTATCTTTCTCAGAGCTCCTGCTGACATCTAATTTTTGGTAAACATGCATAATATTAAGTCCATTATATTATCACTTAATTTAAACTTCCACCAGTCCAAATTTGTACTGTGGGGCAAAGTGTCATACAAAGCCTGCCATTTTATACCACTAAAGATACTGTTGTTATTAAACAAATTCCAGACATTTAGAATTAGTGCAGGTCCTTTCTCTCACTGAGTGCAAAAGCTACTCACATTGGCAAAAAGTGAGAGTATCTATTACTAGACAGCAGTTCAGGGGACCAAGGTTTTCCATGTCCAGATGAGACAGCCTTTTGTGAGCAGAATTTCCAAGACAAACTCATGATAAGTTTGAACTGTCTGATTGTATTTCCCTACTGTCTTTCTGGATCTGACCCAAAGCCCATTTAATTCATCTGGAGCCTGTCCACTGACTTCAGCAGGCTCAGGATCAACTGCCCTATAGTCTACATAGCAATGAGATGTTGTTCAAATTTTCTGCAGCTGAAAATATTGCTTTCTCAACATCTTTAAAGCCCTGCATTAATATGGGACATTCTTCTGCCAGGAGATACTGAGTTCTACACCCTGCATTGGTAAGCACAGTGGAGGTGGGAGGGCAGACAGTACCACACAAACCTTAGCAGGAAAATGTTTATGAACTATTCAGCACCTTAATTTCCACCAATTTCCCTAGGAAATATAGAATCATAGAATGCCTTCAGCTAGAAGGGACCTCTAAAGGTCATCTAGCCCAGCCCCCCTGCAGTGACCAGGGACATCCTCAACTAGATCAGGTTGTTCAGAGCCTCATCAAGCCTCACTTTGAATGTCTCCAGGGATGGGGCCTCAACCACCTCTCTGGGCAACCCATTCCAGTGTTTCACCACCCTCACATCCTCTTACCGTCCAATCTAAATCTACCCTTCTCTAGTTTAAAGTTGTTGCCTCTCGTCCTATCACTACATGTCCTTGTAAACAGTCCCTCGCCAGATTTCTTGCAGGCCCTCTTTGGGTATACTGGAAGGCTGATATAACATTTCCCTGGAGCCTTTCCTTCTCCAGTCTTAACAACCCTAGCTCCATCATCCTGTCCTCACAGGAGAGGTGCTCCAGCTCTCTGGTCATTTCTGTGACCCTCCTCTGGACCTGCTCCATCGGGTCCATGTCCTTGTGTTGAGGGCTCCAGAGCTGGACGTAGTATTCCAGGTGAGGCCTCACCAGAACAAAGTGGCAGAATTACCTCTCTCAATCTGCTTGCTTTGTGGTCTCTGTGAGACTTTGGCTCAGGGCAACAGGTTGAAGGCTCTTACTAGCTCCCCATCCCACTAACCGTGGTGTGTCATCCCACAGCTTGTCACAGACAAGTTTGTTATTATTTCCCCCCTCCCCATTCACATCTAGTTTAAAGACCTGTTGATCAGCCCCACAACGTCCTGAGCAAAGACCCTCTTTCCCCATCAAGAAAGGTATCTCCCATTTGATGCCAGCAAGCCTGGTGCTGTGTAGGCCATACCATTGTTAAAAAAATAAATAAATTTTGCTGTGGTGTCACCAGCCATCAAGCCATGTATATGTCAAATAACCCCTCTCATTCAGTCCTGCAGACTTTGAAACATCTTTAAACTTTTTCTCAGATAAACTTTCACTTAACCTTTAAATCCTACTGACTTCAGTAGGTGACTGAATCTTCAACAGGTTCAAGCTTTCTTTGTCAGTCAGTGCTGTGTATAGTCATTGCTAAAAGCAGATACATAATATTTATCAGTGATATATTTCCCCCATTTCTCACTTATGACAAACAAGTATGTCCCCATGTAAAATATTATTACACCACTGAATGCTTTATACTTAAGAGTGTATTCAGAGAACAGTCTTTGAGAAATACTCTTACATGTTTGTAAGAATGAAAGCCAGACAATGTTTAAATGCACCATATTAAAGCAATAGCTCTGCTGTGCAGAAGGGAAAAATGATTCGCAGTATCTGCTTCCAATCTGCCTGCAAACCCTTTGATTGCCATTGCATCTTAGTCTCCCTCAAGAATTTTTACTATCTTAATTTCACAGATTTTCTCAAGAAGTGGTAGGCTGCAATTTTACTTAGATGAGCATTTTCATATACTGTGGGAAAGATTTTAGATAGTGTGGTTATTGTTGCCAATGGGAATATATCCCTGTATACCCATCATGGTGGATCAAACAGGTTTTTGCTTCCTTTTGGAGATCTCTCGAAGGAAACAAGTGCAGCTGTGTCTTTTCTGACTTCACAGCAATGGGGACTTTACAAAGTACATGGTTACTATCTGCTTTCATAAGACATATTTCATGTTGTTGCTGCATAGGGTCCACTATGGTGGAGAACTTTCCCTGAAACATACTTTCAGCACAAGATGGTTCCTATGTTCTACCTCAGATTTAACCATCCTGTAACTGGAGAAAATGCCTCACATACACAAGAATATCCCAAGAATCATCCATGAGATGTCTTCTAAACTGTCTCCATCCTACCTCAGAGGCATTCAAAGCTCCGCACTCTTTTCGCTTTCCCCTTTTCTTTCTAGCCTTTCATCTGCCTTCCCGCCACTGCGTGATGACTTGCAGCTCACCTTTCTGAGAAGCAGCAGCAACAACAGCCACCCATGAAGGTTTGGTTTTATCTTATTTCTTAATTTCAGATGTTTCCTCAACCCACCCTCTACATAGCATGACTCCCTGCTAAGCATGAATCTAATTCCAAGTAATCGTTTAATTTGTCTTGAAATTCTGACAATGTGTGTGGACACCCTTGTCCTGGTGCATCTTCCGTAGAGAAAGTAATCTTGATATTCTGTTCTGGCACCAGATGATGGGAATGGTAACACAAAAAACAGCTTAGTGTGTCACCATCCTCCTGATTATTCTGTTGTGTCTGGGGGAGCTCTGATTAAAGATACAAAGACAAAGCATCTCAGAATTGGGGGGAAAAAATGGAATTTCACCCCAAGTAGATGAGTCAAGTTCTTGCTGCTCTAAGGAAAGGGCATTCTGTGAGGAGCAGGAGTAATGCAATTGCTAATGAAGATTATTTGTGTATTCCCATGTCCTCCTCCTACTCCTCCAGCACTTGCAACACCCAGCAAAACTTCCCAGGTCCTGTAGAGTGGACACAATAAGTCTGGATTTTTTGTTTTCATCAATGACATGCTGTCAGTGGCCAGCTGCCTACCTTGCCCATGTCTGCTGCTGTCTGTAACAAACAGAATTGTAGAATCATTAAGATTGGAAACGACCTTCAAGATCATCAAGTCCAACCATCTACTAAACATTATCATGACCCCTAAACCACGTCCTGAAGTGCCACATCTAGACATCTTTTGAACACCTTCAGGGATGGTGATTTCATTACCTCCCTGGGCAGCCTGTTCCAAGGCCTCACCACTCTCCCAGTAAAGAATAAATAGAGGTGAAGTAGTTTCTGACTCTTGATTTTGGCACAAAACCAGTTTTCTGAAAAGCGTGTACTCTTCTCTGAAAATTATTTCATTTTTACTGAGAAACCTTTGTTGTTGTTGTTTTTCAAATTTCAAAAATACTCACTTTAGTAAGCTAACTGCCGGCTTCTGAGACTTCTACCTCCCCTTAGCAGATGGATCTTCCATTGTTTTGAGAAAAAAAAACAAACAGAGAAGCTTCAGTTTTCCCATGCAAGTATTGCATAATTGCAAAGAGGTTTCTTTTCCTGTTTGGCCTTTCTGGAAAGGAACTTGTATTATCAGCCATCCTGCATGACCATTGATGCCAGTAAATTCTGAGGAAGTTCTGGTTAAACTCACCCTGCCTCAACGGGATAAGAAAATGATAATGACACCCCTCAGCCAACACACACAAATAGAGATGGCAGAGCACTCCTTTCTGTTGAACTGTCTGAAAACAAAGACACAAATAAAAACAGTGGGCAGACAGATGCGAAGAAGTTAAAAAAAAAAAAAAAGTAAATACATTCATGTAAAAAATATTCAAAGAAGAGACAGAAACCATAACCATGAATATAAATTCCTAGTCCTGTATCAATTCTGAACTGTTTCTCTCTTTTCAGAGAGCTATAATCTGCAAACTCAGGTTCAAAATTAAACCCAGTTCCTAATTTCAGATCACTGTCTTTTATTTGGCTACCTCTAAAAGAAAGTACTCTCCAGTATATCCTGGCGTCTTGATGAGATAAGCAGATTTACCTTTGAAATGTTTGCTGAAATATCCTGGCTGCCCACATTGCTTTCAGGGCACTGAGTAACACATCACAGTGGGTCTTGAAGGAAAGAACAATAAGACAACCTAAATCCGTGACTGTAGGATTCTGTGCGGCACCTCAGAGAGGTACTGCTCTCCTCTATCCCAGAATCTGACCTCAACAAGTCAGAGTTCACAAAACAGATACAGAAATTCCCAAATTTTCATCTTTTTTTCTACATCTCTGTACAATTTCAAACATTTAGAGAGGGATGCTCAAGCAGGTAGGTTGAAAATCCTGCAGCAAGGAAGTGTGCTGCTTGTCAGGTAATGCTCACCAGAGGCATAAGCAAGGAGAGTTGACAAAGTGGGCCTGTGGCTAACACTCTAAAATTACATCTTCCCTGTTAAAATGATACAGGGTCAGAGTGAACTTGAACATTGGATCCCTGGTTACCCAAATAACATTTTTTCTCTCTTGATTGTTCTTTTGGTTCATCATTTAACTGTGTGATATTTCCAAGGACTCTAAAAATTTCACTACATTTTTTTAATGCTTTGGGTTTAAATACTTTGGATATATAAAAGTTGCAGTTACTGAATTATCTGTGCAGCAACTGAATTTCAGTCTTTGCTGAGTTAGATGACTTCATGTTTGATGCATAAGCAATGGCTCCCTGCTCTTATCTATCTTTGCTCCCTCCTACGTCTTCTTATATTAGTGAGTGGTGCAGGACAGACTGCTGTGATTCATGCCTTGACACTATTCATATGCACTATAGCCCTGAAACAGATCTAGGAAACATCACTGATCAAAAATGTAACCCTCTTTGCCTCTCATCACACTGAGACATATGATAAGAACACTGGAAAAAAATAAATAAGTGGATTTTCAAGCAAAAGAGAAAACCATCTCCCTTAACTTTGAAGTAACACTTCTGCTTAACCACAGATGGATGCCAGCAGCATGCAGGAGCTGCTTCGCACATGCAGCAGCTCATTGCCACTGGCAGTTATAACTAGAGAGAAACTTCACAGATTTGTGGGGGGCATTTTTGTAGATTATAATGCTTCAGCCCCAAGGAAAAATCCTCTGTGCCTGAGAAAATATTTACTTTGCACATGCCTTCTTTTCCCAGTTCTGTTAGTCATGTAGATCTGGTTGCAGGTTGAAAAGGAGAGCTGATAAGTACAGCACAAAGAAATGAGAGACCTCACAGGGCTTTCAGCAATAATCCCTCTTAAAAGATGCTGATGCCACTACAACACTTTTATCTCTCCTAACACTTGGTCATCTCAACAACTCAAAGCAAACCAAACTCCTCATCTCCCTCTCCTCACTCTCTGCTCTGCTAACCTTTGTGTTACTATGTGAGGCAGAGGGAAAGCCACAAGTTTTATTTTGGGAAGTCAACTCCACTTCAGGTTAGGGTGCCTCTATTTCATCTTTGCTCAGATGAATAAAAATTGATTTAGTAAAAATGATTATTCTCAATAGCAGGAGCAGCATTCTTGGTGTAAGAAGGTCACATTGAAATGGAACTGGATAAAATACAGACAGTTAAATTAGTATTCATGCAACCTCTACACCCACTTGCAAAAGAGGCAGTTGAGAGGACAAGAGATCTTTTATTATGTATTTTTAGATCACATCTGGTTTCATATAAACATTTAAGTCTCTAAGATGGATACAACACAAAGGAGACGCAAATAAGGTGTAGTTACTGAACATCACCAAAGCAATAAAGGAGCATAGCTTGCACCCAAGTATCAGTTTGTCATAGTTAGAGGGGCCAGGACCAGTTTATCGTTATGTGGTTAGAAGCAAAACTGTGTATTCTATACTCTCTATG
>JANHFX010024295.1:80322-96225 GCA_027560015.1 Chloroceryle amazona | reverse complement strand
ACTTGTAGAGTAGGGTGAAAGGTTGGACATGATGATCCCATGGGTCTTTTCCAACCTAGATGATTCTATGATTCTATAAAAGGGAAAGAGGAAGAATTCTAGACATTCGTAGTATTCGTAAGGGTAAAGCTGACCAGTGCAGCTAGTCATCTGTTTATCTGGTCAGGAACTCATAGGCCATGGCATAAAGATTCTTCCAAGTCAGTTCATCAGGAGAATAAGCAGCAGCAAGGGATTAAGGTAATAGCACTGTGGATGCAGTGAATTGAAATAATTAATCTGTGATGTTTTTATGCATATTTTTACTATGTATTAAAAATCATAGTATATTCATAGGTAATTTATCCATCAGGAGAAAAATATGATCTCTATACCATTATTTGCAAAAAAATTCCACTGCTCTAAGTTTCGCACTGCAGATAGAGAAGACTGAGAAGATGATCCAGAAGGCTGTAGCATTGCCAGAGAGTTTTATTAGTTTGTGTGCAATTTTAGTAAAATTATTAGTGTTCTCTTTCTCTGTGTTTTATCCTTAAGTATTCTAATGGAGATTTTATAGTCATTAATGATCAAAGATGAGGTCAAACAATGCACACTTTACCCTTGTGAGCAGTCCCATTGACTAGAATGGGAATAGCATTACTTTTGCAAATGCTATTCATAGTAGAGAATGCAGAACTAGTCCCTAATGGAGGAAATATCTTTATTAAATCTTTTCATCATCTCTGTATATACTGATTTATTCTAGGAAAAATAATTAAGTTCATTTAATTATTTGGCTGTCTATAAAAGGCAAGAAGGAATTTGCATAAAAGCACAGTTTAATCTATAAACGTCTGTGCTTAAGACAAAAAGCCCAGCAAAAATTCTTCCAGTATTTGGTAGGATTTAAACATTTCATGTGTTTATAAAAAAAGAAAAAAAAAAAGGAAGAAGAAATCAATATGACCCGAAGAATCAATAAGTCAATAAAGTCAGGTTTGTTGTTTTTTTTTTCTAACTTCTTCCTTGGTGATAATAAAGTGAGGAGAGAAAAATCTTCAAGGGCATTGCAGTCTAGCTAAATAGACCTCCAGATGTTTTTGTAAGTTTATTGGTGTTTACAAGGAAAACAAATCTCTTTAGGGACAGAAGAGGGTGGGTTTAGGCAGGAGTTGGTTATTAAGCTGCAGATGTTAGAATAAAAATCTAGGTCCTTCAACTGCTAAAACTACAAAGTATTTCCTTATTAGGAAACAAAAGTATACAGTTTATTTCTAAACTCTGGGTCCAACACTGAAAATGCTTGCAGATGTGAGCCTTTGGACCTACACACACAAAGCAGATCAAAAATGCCTGTAGGTATTGACTTTAAACTTAGTATTTTCATGGTCAAAGTAATTAAAATTATCTTCTGGACCCTCCTATAAACATGCTGTATGTAGGAAATACTTTAAAGCAAACATGCTGAGAAACTCATTACAGAAATTCAAATATATCTCCTTTGAGACATGTAAATTTAATAGCAATGGGTATAATTTTATAAACATATTTCAAACTTAAGATTTCTAATTAGATAGCTCATTGATACATAGGCATTGAAGTCTAACCAAACAGTGATCTGCAATTACAATTTGGTTAATCATTTGAGTTCCCAGTGAAAAGTGTTCATAGCTTCCTGGAGGCTTAGCACTGGTGATGAACAGCATGTGATCATCTTGGCTGCTAAAAAAATGGTGGGTTTAGCTTGGGGCAACTGCTTCATGTGGGCTGCTCTCCTGTAAAACCCACTGAAGGCAGGGTACACTTGTTCTCCATATATTTGAGCAGTAATTTTGACACTGTACTTGGGGTTGATCTTGGCAAGTCAGTCTCATGGCAAATGCTAAAGTGGACTGTCTTTATGTTTCCTGCCTAAGGACAGCTGATTTGGGTTAGCTGCTCTGAGATTAAAAAAACCCCAAACTGACAACAAACAAAAAAAAACCCAACAAAAAGCAAAACCCAACCAACCAAAACACACAACAAACAAATAAAACAACCCAACAAACCCTCCCATTATATTAAGCAATGAAGAAAACCCCTTCAGATTCAAGAAGGCACTGGCAGAAGTCCAGATGCATTTATGCAGTGACATGGTTCAGTGATGAAGCAGGTGTAAAAACAACTTATCACACTCTTGAGCTGAGGGTTAATTCTGTGGTCCCCACCAAATTGTTAGGTCACAGTCCCACAACAAATCAACCTTCAGAAGTTTGCAGGTTTATTAGGCCAGGTTCTGGGCGTGTGTGTGGTCCAGGCAAGGAAGGTAGAGAGCTTACACAAAAATGATGAACATCTTGCACAGATTCTTGGTTTTATCCTTTGTACCTCTTAATCAATATTGTTATCTAACAGAGCTTATTTAATTCATATCTCACTAAAAACTCCTCTGAAATTTCTCAGGGAAAGAAAACACAAGAAACAATGACATTTTATGGTGTAGTGTTTCTGTTAGCTGTTACATTGCCACAATTTCATGTACTCCTCTCAGCCCAAGGTAGAAATCCTGATTTTTACAGGATTCCTGCAGCTTGCTCCTATAGTCCTCACACAACAGCATAAACTTCTGAGGTAGCAGGCTGCTGCTCATCTCTGTGCACCAGTCTGTGTAGGGACATACTACAAGCCAAACATGACTCAAACATGAGAACAATCCTTTTGAGTTAAGTGGAACCATCAGCATCCATAAAGCTATCTAAGTGTGTAAGTGTTGCTGTCTGAACCCCCAGAGACTGTATATTGCTGTTTAGAGTGTACTTTTTTTCAGTGTTGCTTTATTTTTTTCTGTGGTTTATTTTCCAAAGATATTCATGATGGAAGTAGAAATAATGTCTAAACAATGCTACTCCATTTATCAGTTGTGGTCATTGTATCCTTGTCTTTCTTTTTGTTTGTTTCCTCTGAATGGAGGAGAGTTTAATTAAATGTTTTGAGATAGATGTTTATCCTGCACTCTAAGATAAGACCAAAAGTGTCTGTCAGAGGAGTTTCTGCACCTCGCACTGATTACAGTTCACTGAACAAATCCACTGACTTTTCTCAACACAATGTTCCTTAGGAACAGCTTGCATGCAAGAATAAACTCTGGAGATATCCTGTTTGCTTTCAGGATGAGTCTTTCAGTTCTTCACCATTTTATTGTTTCACCTTTAGGGTCAGTGATTCTCTTGGCCCTCGGAGTGCCATATGAGCAGATGTGGCTCATGCAGAAATGTCACTCAGAAGGTGCTCTTGGGGTCCAGACTGCACAGCCAAAGTGACAGCATGCAGCAAACAGGGACAGAGGAGTCACTTGGTCATTTCCTGTTTTGGTATGGCTTCACTTTGCAGATACTAAACTAAACCAAAGTCTGTGGCTACAAAAAGGTGAGCTTTGAAATCCTAGCTGTGAAAGTCCTTCATGAACATATCCCATCACTGCTATATACCACAGGGAACTGATACAGCAAGTACTTACAACCTTTAGGATTTTGTCTATGTAGAATGCAGATCAGAAATATGACCATAAGTAAAATTAAAAAGCTTTTCTTTTACATGATCAGGAAGCTTTCTAACTGTTCTAATGTAGGCAACTGAAGTCTACAGAAGAAAATGAAATGTATATTTGATATTAAACATTTCCTTGCAATCTAGTGAGGAAAATTTACTTTCAGGGAGGTTGAAATGTTGAATTATGTGTGTTTCTTGGAATCAGCGCTGTGCTTCTTGTCTCTGAAAGTAGATAAGCAGATTTTTCCACTTTTTTTTTGAGGGGAGCACCATGTAATATCATGGTGTAATATCAAACACTAAAAAGTGTTCTAGCAGAAGATACTGGGATTGATTCTTGTGCTGCAACATCTCTATCAACCTGTTTAGTCTAAGGAATGTCAAGAAAACTAATAACTGGTTAAAAGGGCTGAGATCCCTCCAAAATACAGTTTACATTTAAACTTAGTGCTCTAAATATGTCACTGTGATTACATTTAGGCCTAAAAAAATCTTACAGAGAAAGCGGATATTAGTTTGTCTTGTGATTCTTCTGTTGCTGTATGTTTGTGTGCAACATTTGCTTCACAGCTTGTATAGTTTTTCAGTAAGTTATAAATGAATATGTCCATATGTCAAGTTATTGATTTGTGAGGTCCATATTTAGGATAAAGTGTGAAGAAAAAAAATCATGATTGATTTACTGGATCTCAGTTTGTTGTGCATTTTAAGAGCTCCTGATATCATTCTGTCAGTCTGCAATTCAGTAATATCTTTGGAACTGAGAAGTTTATTCACCTTCAGCCGGAAGTTGGAGTTGACATGAGATAAGATGTGAAATCCTCTAGCTTGTGTTAGAGGGATTAGACTGGATGACCTCATTGGTACCTTCTTGCCTTACAGTCTATGAGCCAGATTCACACACTTCAAAAGATCATTTTAGTTCCTCTCTAGACAAAATATAGAATCTACAGTAAAGCCACTGTGGTGTCCTCTTCAAAAATAAAACAAAAGGATAGCCAATGTCAAGTGATTATGACTAGCTTCCTAACAGCCCATCACACTTGCTTTTTCCCTGCTGTTATAATGAGGTGTGTAAGCAATCATACTTAAGCTCAAATGAAAAACAACTCTGTAGAGGCTGCTTGGGTTTTTTTCACCTGAAAACTGATTTTTTTACATCCTCTCTTCCACAGTTTTGAAGAAATGGATTCGAATCTCAGTAGAAATTAGTCTGTGAAGAGGGATATGGCTGGGTCTCCAGCAGTGCTTGTACTCTCATGAAGATCTTTATTGTTATATGAAATGAGCAAGCACTATGGTTGTTCCTGGGTTACTGCCATCTGCTATCTTCATAACATCATAAAACATATTAGCAGGACTCTGTAGACACCAAAGTAAAATGTTTTTCCATGCTTTTCAAAGCAAAACTTGCACCTCCTCTTTTTTTTAAGATTTCATGGCATTACACTGTGGTATAGGTGAGATAGGAGGAAAACAAGACAATTTCTGCCTGGCTTTTTCCTCCTAGTTATTCTTGCTGCTTGGTTTTTTTATAGCTGAATGGTATCTAAGATTCAAAGCCAGTCATTTCTCATCAGCATCATTAGTGTATAGCCCTGACTTCTTTTTACCTCCTCCTGAGATAAATTATCAAAATACCTGTTTTCCATATTTTTTTGCTACCTGCCAATCAAAAGGAAACTTGTACTTTAAAATTTACTTGCATTCTTGCCTGACAAGTTCTTAAACTGAAATTATTCTGTGATGGCTGTTCTTCTAGGAAGGTGCAACAACTGTTAGAGAAATCTAGAAATGGCACTCTACACCACACTTATCATGTGCTTACTTTGGTGGGTCTAAAGCTGCCTCCACTCGCTTTGAGTGACCATACTGAAATCTGAAGTGTGACATTACCTAGGAAATGATCCTTCTGTCTGTGTTGCTTTTAAACACAAATCTTAGGGTGACATAATCTCTAGATACCAAATAAATTATCAACTATGATGCACATCAAGCACTCAGAAAGCTCTTGCTATCCCATTTACAGCACTGTTGATACTTCTGGTCTCTCTGTGGCATCTGCCTCAAGTGAGTAGCAATATGTAATATAGTTGAGATTTCTTTCCTCATGGAGTGGAGATGAATAAAAACTTACTGTGCCTCACCCTTCCCAGTGCCAAGAAGTGTAAGAAGCAGTTGCGGGTTCAAAAGCTGTAGTGACAAATTTATGAATTAAAAATCCACCAGATGATCTAAACCAAAAATATACCGCTTATGTCTGATCGTATACTGTGGGAGTTTCACTGCCTCCATGCCCTTATCTTACCCAAATCTGGGTGATTTTGGCCCAGAGCATCTTTGGTCACTCTTGGAGACAGGAGGCTGGGCTAGGTGGACCACTGAGATGATCTATAAGCATATTCTTGTGTTCTTATGTGCCTTTGTTCTTCTTTGGCTGCACACACACTCGGTTTCTTAAAAATCCCTGACCCTGTGCAAAACCAGTTGCCAGCCTTACAGTCAAAAGGCCAGGCAAGGCAAGAACATGGACAGAAGGCAAGATATAGGCCAGAGAGTTCATTATACCATAAAGTTGAGAGCTGATAGCAGGCAGTCTGTCAAAAAAACAAAGCCAGGAGCTGGCACTAGGCCCTGCAGCTGGATGACCACAAGCAAGTGGTGTGTTTCCTTCTTACATCTGATACACAGGACAAGCCACCAGTCATGCTCACAAGCCAGATGACAGCTCACCCATCCTGATGAGGCTGATTGCAGCTAAAGGTGTGGTCTGATGGTGGCATTACCTTGGAAAGCAAGTAACATTACCAATGCTGCCTAAGCTCAAGGCTTGGTCTGTTAAAGGTGCATTCTTGTCACCTAAAGCTGGGAACTCTTCATCAGTGCCTAGATGAGCAGGACCTTAGCATGGCATTTTTTTTACAAAGAAATCCACTGCATTTTTCCATCCTTGTCTTGTAAGGGGACTGTAATGACTACTGAGGTCTTACCTTCATCTAGTTTCAGCTGGGGAAAAATGTTTGTAATTCTGGAAGTTTGTTTTTATTGCCCTCATATTTTCCAAATGTGTTTGTGTCTAAGTTTCTTGAGTTGGTATTTTCACATGCATCTATTTTTTTCCTTTAGTTGTATAGTGGACTTTTCAATGCCAGACAGAGGGACCATATTCTTACTTTCATCAGTCTGCCCACATTACTGTTACTAGAAAGCTGCATACGCACATGCATCCTTCTTGTCGATGCCTCTTTTCCTAGAAAATAATTTAAAAACCTCTGTGACTTCAAAGCTACTTGGAATGAAGCTGTCAGACCTTACTCAGCTATTTGCTGGGCATTATGAATTGAATTGTCAACAGAAACAAGGTTTTATTCATAGTGATTGTAATAAGCTAAAACACATTGTATTTTTTTTTCCATCACTGTACTGAATTTACACTAACTACATTATTCAGAACTGACTTCTAAAACTTAATAAATTCCTGTGTGACTTGCTTAGGAAAAGTGCCCATAGTTACTATGATTACTTTTCTTACAATGCATTTTGAAATTACTCATCAGCAGTGCAGAGTGCTCCTACACATGGACCACTAATCAAGTTGCCTGATTAGGTGAAATTCTAGACTTTCAGCAAAGTTTCCTCATGCCAAATTGCAGTAATAATTGTTCCATCACTTCTGCTCAAGGGAATCTCTCAAATGCTTCAGATATAATTTCATTTCTAAACTGACTGTATAATTAAATAATATGGTATAGCAAGCAGTAATCTTTCTCAATATTTAAATGTAAATATTTCCAGTTACCAACAGGAGCCATAGCATCCCCAATTGTCTGTGGCTAATTATATATTCTGTCTAAAAAATGTTAACATTAAGATTGCAAAGTCAAGCACTTAGAAGTTGGGCAGTGTCAGTGTTAACGTTGCCCAGGCAACTTCAGTTTTCCTGCCATTTGTTTGCATGTATGTTACAGTTTTTAATTACACAATCATTGGTGGTTTTTTCCTCTTAAGCCTACTGCCTCATTCAGTAAACTGGTAGCAATTGCAGATTTCTTTTTATCTTCCTCATTAAGAGCATGGCTCCGAGCCTTGTTTAACTTAAATTATCCAAGCCTTGCACAACACAGATTTTTATTCCCTTCCTCCTCTCTGTTTCTATTCTGTTCTTTTTACCACATCTGAGCACTATATCCACCAGAGAAGTAGATGTGAGTGCCAGGTTGCCTAACTCCCTTTTTAGAGAGAGATGGAGTTTCAGGAACGCAGACCCCACTGATAGGAATGCAGGCTGCTGAAGTGCTAAGACATGGGGAATGTGAAACATTTCTGAATGGATTGTGCAGAGACAAGACTTTGAACAGAGGGATCCACATCCCACTGACATGTCTCCCTAGAACACCTTTACTGAAGGGCCATGAGAAAATAATTCATTTTCAACCCCTTTTATACAGTCAGGTCTTAACACCGTTCTGGGTTTATGGTTGGTAAACTCTCTGCATTTCATACACAGTTATACAAGAAAAGTTTACCAGTCACAAAGGCTTTGGGACTGATTTTTCAGAAATAAGGTCTTTTCCTAGTGTTGCTCTCCCAAGTACCACACCATTCTTCTCCAGCTAACTCAATGACAAATGCCCAGCTCTGCTGTAAAGGTAGAGAGCTTGCCAGCTGTAACAGCTGTAACAGCAACTAGCTTGAAAACTCTGATGTGGAAAGCTGGGCCAAACTTTGTTCAAGTAGCTTGCTCAGCATCACATATATATGATCTCAAAGCTGGGGCATAGGCCACATCTCCAAGGCCACACAAATTCTTTGACGGTCAATCAGGTAATCTTTCTTCTTTTCAATCATCCTCTCTGGAGTTGCATCTTGTATACAAAAGGAGGTGTGGTCCTGAAGAAAAAAAAAATAACAATTTGGTCTCTCTCTAGTGAAAAATTACTTCCTTCGCTTTAAAATCCACCAGTATCTCCTGTGCTAGATCAAGTGGTATCACTGTGTACCTTTTAACCTTTTATGTAGTAAGAACCACTTTTGAAATGGGAAGACCAGGATCCAGTTCCTTTCTCTGCCTTCTTTAAAATAAACATCAGTGATAACAGTATTGATCCAGCACAATTTTGATGTTTATTAGCTTGAGTTTTGAGCCTTACTGAACTGCTCACTTGCCACATTTGGCTAGAAATTTCTTTTGGTTTTTTTTGAGAGCCCTGAAAAGCAGTGTCTACCACATAGAACAGTATTAACCAAAGTGGAATGACTGAAGTTAGTGATTTAATTTACAGGTCATACGTAATAAGTAGTAACCTGTATAGAGTTTTTAATCATGTTTTGAATTTTTATTGTGAAGTCTTTCTAATAGTAAGAGGCTTTTCCTGTTGGTAGGTAGAGCAGAGAAGACGGTAAAACCCTTGTGTGGGACTAAACCCAGCCTAGTGACCCCCAGGAGAAATGCTCTCAGTGCATGGCAGTGAGGCAGGAGACTCCTGTTAGCCAACATCTGCACAGCCATGGTTTTGCTTTGTAGTTCTGGGCCTGAATGTTTTGGTTACTCCCAAATCCTGTTTCAAGTGCCTGCATCACTTCCTTAATTCGATAGATACACATTCATTTCAGCAAGTATATAGCTCAATGCACTCTTACTTTGTTAATTTGTTGTTGAATTACTTCTCTCTTATCTACTAGATAGAAGCTATTTACTCTGCACTTTATTTAGATGCATCTTGTTGGTGAGTTAATTAACCTTAGAGAAAAACAAGTGCAAACATGTTTTGTAGTTATCTTATACGCTGTATGCTTAAGAAGAAATTACATTTATAAAACATTTTGCATTTAAAATAATTTATTAAACCATGGAAACATTAACTGTAGTTAATGAAATTGCTGGATTAATTAATGAAATTGATGGATACATTCTGCTCATGAGGGGCCATATGATGTGTTTGATATGATTTGGCATAAAAACTGCCAATCTGCTTGGACACTTCTGAATACCCCAGCAGGAATTTATCTGTAACTTTATATGCCTAACACCTTCTGCAAATCTGTCCTAATGCCCTTTGGGTTTTTAGAATTAGTCGATCTTATCCTCTCCCACCTTGACTTAATTTACTGCAAGAGAAAAACAGCAACCTCTTCTTCTGGATCCCTTTTTCAGGCTTAAACAATATTAGTATTCCACATATAGAAAATTTTCTCTCAGAACCTACTAACAAAACTAAAAATCAAAGTTGTCTGTAAACAGGTGCTCAACTCAGCTGATCCCTCATGTTTTAGGTTCTTAATGTGACTGAGGTAGTTATTTTTATTAACCCTAGAAACTAGGAAGTTGCATTTTTGACAGCAGGAATGACAATGTTTGCACTATTATTAAAAATGAAAGAAATAAAGCATATATGTATGCGTGCCTCAGTTTGTAACAATGTTGCATAGTTGAATCAATCATGAAACAGGCTCATTTGGCAGTCAACATTACAGCAGTTTTCTACCAGATTCCATATATAATTAAACCAAAGCAGCCCTCAGTTGAAAAATTTAAGAAGGCTCATTTGTTGCAACATTTTAATACATTTAAATTACTTAATAGATTATGAGAAGGTGTATGTGGAGAAGAGAGAATGATTCAAGGCCATATTCCAACCTGCGATTAATGCCAGAAAAGATTATCAGTTTGAAGCCTTCTGACTTAATCTGCTTATTCCATTATTATCTGCTCTGACAAACTAACTAGCTGTTTGACATGTATGCATTCAGTGTACAAACAAAAAGCATACAAAATATTGTTTAAAATTATAGTAGGTAGTCATGTTATTACATTCGAAACCCCAGAATTGTTTCTATATAACGCTTTTTTTATGGATGAGATCCAAAATAATTCTTTGACAGCCATTTCATCTGAAGGTGGGTAAATTGTTTAGCTTCAGAAAAAGCATTTAGAATAGTCTAATTAGCAACTGAATTTCTACAGTGATTTACAGTCAACTGGTGTCTGATATGCAGACTGGAAGCAGACAGGTTGGTTCTGGTGTGCATTGCAGCAGTGAAAATCAGGAGCCAGCATTTGCATTTCCACAGATTACTCTGGATTCACAGAATTGTAACTAAAAAGTCATTAGCCCAGTGTTTGTTTTTGAAACTGAATTTGGGGCTAGTCCAGGTCTCTTTTAAATGATTTAGGATTTTTGCCACAGGTTTTGGGCAAGTGTCCCACTTGGAGCTCTGAACACATAAGAACTGTTTGACAGTTTGGTTACTGAGCCCCTTAAACCTTCCAACTCAGTGCCTCTTAAATATTTAGGCATTACTATCAGCAGAATAATTTCCACACGGTCTAATTTCTGGTTCTATAACTGCCTGCTAATTACTTTATTATATTTGATGAGCTACCCTGACTCTGAACTGGCCGTTTCAGGACATGGGGTGTTAGACCAGCAATGCCCTGCATTATATTCCCAACAGAATGTTTTCCTGTTTAGGGTTAGTCATGAAAGTGTATTAATTTTGAAAGTCACTCCACATGTTCCTAATCCTTTGTTTGCAGAGCTGCAAGCAAAGATAACTTAATGGAAAGAACACTCTTTCAAACAAGAAAGAATCATCTTCCAAGGCAGCCCTTTCACTTCCTTTGTGATCCAACAGCATCTATATCTTCACAGTGGGTATGATTGGGTGTCTCAAATTAAAATCAATGTTTTTCTTATACTGTGGCATAGATTAGGTTTTTGGGTTGATGATACCTGCAGATCTGCTCTGTGTGAGTGCAGAAGGAATGTAGTTTATTGACAGCTTGGAAAGCCATTTTGACATTGCTAATTGTCATTGGTTTTCTCACATGCTTCTCACATGTCTCTCTAGATGACCATAACAACAGATCAAGACTTCAACACTGAAGGCAGCTGCATATGTCTTTAATAAAACTATAACAGATTATAAAGTATAGTTTCTTAGAAAAAATAATTCAATTTTACTTCAAACACATAACTTTTCAGAAAGTGAAGAATATGAGTTTTAGTAGCATTCTTCAAATAAAGTCTAAAGTTATGAAATAAAACTAATTTAAACACATTCCAATCAAATAGCTGAATTTAAACTAACAAATGCTACTAAATGCAAGGTAGTAGTATTTTGGTGGAACAAGGTGAAACCATTGGTAATGGGGGGGTTGGACTAGATGACCTCTAGAGGTCCCTTCCAACCCAGACATTTCTATGTTTCTGTGTTTCATAATATGTCATGGTAATGTTTGCCCTCATATGTGAGTGGAGAGAAGTCTGTATCCCGGAGAAGAGCTAATCTGGAAAAGACATTTCAACCCTGACAGAGCTTTAACCATAAAATGATCCTGATAATAATGTCTCTACCTAGCAAGGAGCAAGGTGAAAAAATCAGACGTACATTTTGGAAGGATAAACTAAAATGTTCTTTTCTTAACTCTTTTTTTATTCATTCACTCTGTGAAGTGAAAGAAATTAAGTTAACATATCATCCTAGCTAAGGATGATTTGATGTCTTTGGGGATTTTAAAGTTAAGTGATTAAACAAAGCTATTTTATTTGTGGCTTGATATATAAGGATCAAGGCCATCAACGATATTTTACATTTAAACTTTTTTTTTTTTTTTTTAACAAAGGAAGTAGCTCAAGAAGCTTAATGGCCTTGATTAATTTTGGGTTGGAGATATGGATCTCATTGTCTCTTTCTTTCATTGATTCATATATTTAAAGAGGAAAATACATATTCTTGCATTTTCAGCTCCTTAGTAGTTTCTTATCTCTGAGACTACTCCTACACAGTAAACTGTACATATGAAATAAACTACAGTAAAAATATTCTACACCAACAAAAGGGAATGTGGCTGTCATAAACCATCGGTCCACCATTTTCTGTTAGCAGAAAAAATTGAGTTTTGCAATGGTTTTATTTCAAATTTCAGCAAGTATTACATATGGCTTGAATAGCTTACATTTATCTGAAAAAAACCTATTTGTTTTATGATTAACCCTTAAAATAGGTTGTGATCTATTCTGATAGGCTTTTTTTAGTAATAACAAGAAAATTAATGTTTATTAGTATATTTTATTAATATATTAATTTAATACAGCAACAGAATTAATATATTTTTATATATAATCTGATCTAAATTAACAGGAAGGATAGCAGTTGTTTTGATTAGTATAAATAGCATATATTCAAAGTTTTCTTTCTTCATAGTCCCGGAGCTTGCAGACATAACAATGTCTTCATATTCTAAATAAAAGTTAAGATCAGGAAAAGCAAAATCTTTTCTCAGAAGGAAAATTCCTTTGTATTGACAGTTCTTGGCCTTTTTGATCATCTGGGGCATTTAAAAAAACATAGCATGAAATTGCCCCACTCTTCCCCCTCTTCTCTCTCCAAAAGCCAGGACAGAATCGTATACTTAAGTAGCATAGTTTTATTATTTTTGGACCAAGAGACAGAGGGATGGATGTTCTTAAGGGACCTGCTGTCTGCATAAAGTCCCTCTAAGGACAGTGGCTTTACTATAATCCTCAGATGGTAGTCAAGGCTGACTCTGGATCTTTAGTCTGATTCTCTTGCTAATGATGCTCTCCTCTCATCATTATTTCCACAGTTTTGATACAGTGATTGCCATTTCTTCAAATACTACCGTGTCTTGGATTTGTCAATATTCATCTTATTTTAGAAGATTAATCTCTCTGAAACATTAGTTTTATTCCAGGC
The DNA here is from genome assembly GCA_027560015.1 of Chloroceryle amazona. Lineage (NCBI taxonomy): Eukaryota > Metazoa > Chordata > Aves > Coraciiformes > Cerylidae > Chloroceryle > Chloroceryle amazona. The sequence continues at coordinate 82,995 of JANHFX010024295.1, read as the reverse complement.
AGCAGTAGTCTCTGTTCTTTTTCATTAAATAAGGTGAAAGTAATTTGCCTTGATTAGACGATGGTCTTCAGGGTAGTTTTCATTCCTTACGGGCCTCAGTTCATGTCCAGTGTTTTGCTTCATGCCTTCTCATGGCTTCTGAGACAGTATCTGTGAGGGGTATCTTGAGTGCCATGCTTGACAGCATCATGAAACTGATCTTCTTCTGCTTGCTTGACTGCAGCCTGCTGAGATGGGGAGATACTACCACCATGTTCATCTGTTTCTTGAGGAGGTGTATGATCCTATACCTACTGAGAAAGGAGAATCTGGGCAAAGCCCACCATCTTTGGATCTTCTTGTTTATGCCAGCAGATGGGAACAATCTGACTCCATCCAGTTCTCTGAGCCTCATGGTGGCTGATATGATCTTTTCATGTGATTTTAATTAGAACAGATAAATTTTACTAATGAATATTTTTTTCCTGTTCTAATGTGGTGACAGTGCTGTCAAACATTTCAGACAATGTGTCTATTCAGATAAAAATTGCATTTAAATAGTTCCTGATATTTTCCAGTGAAGTTCAATCAGTAGATTTCTTTGTAGTCTGAGGTATAAAAGACCTAAGTGTTTATAATTGTGTACTTTTACATCTCTATACGCAGTGAATGTTGTTGTCTAAGTCACAGTTACATAAGGGCAGTGCTGTGAGCTAAGATGGATACTGCTTTTTGTCCACTCTTAGGCCTCTTTAATTTACAGTCTCCAAAAACCTGTTTCATCCCTACCACCTGTGCCTTGGGCAGCTTCTATTATTTCACTATTCAGACTCACTCCCAAGGAAAGGTTTAATTTTTTTAATATTTATTCCAAAGGGAGAGCAATATTCGTGCCTAACAGTGTACCATAGCCTCTTGCCTCTGCCATGGCAATAGGTAGAGATTGCTAGTAGTAATGTTCATTAAAGTCTTCAAAATTGAATTATTCAGTGGAAAGGTCACTGAACTTACAAAACCATTCACTGTCAACATCAATTTACTAAAGAAAGACCGAATGTTTTATGTTGACTCTAAAGGAATTTTAGGATCTATATATTCAGTTCAATCAGAAATGCTGGCCAACCTGTGAGAAAGCGAAGCCATAGAGAAAGTTCATAAACCAAATCACTGGCAGATCAACAGTGAGATTCATCTCCCATTACCTGGCCCAAAGCATGGGATGTACACAGGTTATAAAGAATCGGTGTAGGGTTAAGACAGATTTCTTAGTACTTCTGTATAGGCATATTTGATGTAAGGTGTGAAATGTTAACATAGAGATTCAGTGTCCTGGATTGCAGAACAATCTCTGAGCAGCTAGAAATACCACTTGGCAGATCAGTTACCACTGAGAGGTTCTTGTAAAGTAGTGTGCACAGATTCACTACTTAAATTTTTTACAATAGCATCCTTTGTAAGGACTAGATCAAAGACCAACTGAACAGGAACTCAAAAACTATGATTACAATTCAAAGAAATTAGATTAAATGTTCTGACAAAAGCATATGTTACCAGGATTATTTGAAGATAGAATTTGATGCATCAGTGAATTAATATCATAATATGCCAGCACAAATCCAGTAGATTTCTTTGTTGCCTTACACCTTCGCTTTACTTGTCTGGGTGGCAAAACATAAGCATCTACACTTGAAGTGCTCAGACATTAACAGGAGTGATAATGCTTCTGAAGAAGAACAGGTAAGCAGCACTATTATTTCAATATGAAATGTCAGTACAGTGGTATTTTTTCAACATAACTGTAAGAACACCGTGACCAGAGTTAAACTTAGAGGAAACTGGGTCTGGAAAGGATCTCAAAAGCTCATCTAGGCCATCTTCCTAAAGTTCATGCCAGATTCAACTTGGCCTATATTGTTCCAGGGTATTTAATTAATTTATACTGAAGAATCTCTGATGTTGAAGAGCTCACATGACCTTACCTGCCTTCCCAGGCAGTCTTTTCTACTGTTATTGCTGTTATAAATTTTTTTCCTAATGTCCAGCCCCAAACCTTTGTCCTGCAATTTTTTTTCTTGTCCTTCATACTTAAAACTGACCTTACCATAATGCTGTAGGGGAGGTGGGAAAAATAAATGAAGTGGTTTTGGGGGTAGGAAAAGTACTTTGTGTGAGTGCAGCTTTTTCTGGCAAAGCTGAGTTTTTGCAGGTATCATTTTTTTTATTCCTGAGACTAAGATTATCTTTTGCAGCTACAAACTGCACAAAATGGCACGACTGTCCTTGCAAACCACTGCCAGACCAAATCTTATTTATGTATACAGTCCAATAGTGCCAAGGCTTTGTATTTTTGGCTTCGCACAAACATTAATTTGTATTTAACTTGAGAGAAATTCAAGGCTAATGTCCCATAAGAAGTGAGACTGGCAGGTCCCTTTCCCATGAGTCCTTTCGTTGGAACAATGGCCAAGGGACTGTACTAAGTGGTATTTCAAGTAAAAATATGTTAAGAGGCTAAGTATTGATAAAATTATGAAGCACACATGACAGTCGTCGTATCATGTCCAGGGGAGGGTGGGGTGGGAATATGCTGGCCAGAGACACTGAGGCAGAAGCATATTATCATAGAATCATAGAATAGATTGGGTTGGAAAAGACCTCCAAGATCATCAAGTCCAACCCCTGATCCAACTCCAA
>JANHFX010024295.1:68477-80222 GCA_027560015.1 Chloroceryle amazona | reverse complement strand
AGAGTGCCCCTGTCCAAGCCATGGGCTGCCAGCTTTTCCAGGAGTATATTATGGGAGACAGTATCAAAGGCTTTGCTAAAGTCCAGATAGATATCCATGTATAAATTTTTCTAGAGTGTATTCTTGAACAGCCCCAGGTCCATCAGGATTTGGTAGAACTGGAGTTATCCTTCTTGCTCTGAATGTCACATTTCTCTCTTCTGTTCTGGCTGAAGAGATTTGTAGACAGTACTGATGAGGGAGGGGTGTATAGTTACACATCATGAGGATTTAGCAAAATGGACATTTTAACTCAAGATTCACATTACTACAGTTCAGTGGCTGGCAGAAGTCTTTGTGTCTGTGTTCACATTTGCTTGTTTTGTGTAACGCACAGAGAGTTTCAGAGCAGATGTTTGTATATCAAAGGAAGATGCTTATTTTTCTTCTTCACTCTGCCTATTATATGTGGTCTCACCAGGTAGTGTTTGTGTGCTGCACAAGTCCACATTTTCCTGATCTTTTTTTAAATGTTGGGAAAGCTTTGTAAAGATGTTAGTATTTTTTAGAGATCATGGATTTTGATACTCAACTGGGCAAACCTTTGAGTTATGACTCAAATGTTTCTGAAGCAATATTGATGGAAAAATTAATGGGCTTGGTTTTTTGTCCTCTGTAGTGTGTACACTATCACCACAGCAGAGATCTGGAAACTGACAGCTCAACATTAGAGGCCATCAGAGCCTCTCTTGATTTGTGAAGAGTGGTCGTCTTGTGCTCTAAGTGTTTTGACATATCTTCAGCTGATATAAATGAGCATCATCAGTGAAAAAAGCTTCTAAAAAAATCTTGGGAATTTGGCCACATATCAATGAAGTTTTTAAGCCAAAAAAAAAAAAAAAATAAATCCCAGGAATCCAGGCATTTCAGTTATGCTTGTCCTGGCATTGTAGCTGATAAGTGTTCCACTATCCCAAGAATATTACAGATTAGGTTATTTTAGAGTTTGGAGATTTTCTTTTAGTGTTATAACATTTTTGATAGTTTGAGGCTATCCTTTCTAGACAATATTGGCATTTAGGTACCATTGATATTCATGACGTTTTCCTCAGTGCAGGACCAACTTAGCTAAGACACCTCTTTAAAGATCTAATCACCCTTCAGCTTTTCCCTTCAGCTACTTAATGTTATCTTCAGCCTCAGAATGTAATCTGACTTCTTTTTAAGACCCAAAAATATTTTTTAAGAAACTAAAACCAGTATCTTGTAGTGATTGTAGAACTTCTGCAAGTTATTTCCAGCAGCTTTATTAGGATCAATTTGTGTGTTATCCAGTGCTTGACCTGGTAGCCAGTTTTCCCAGTATGTTTGATAATGGTATCATGGAGCAGCATAGTTCGCAAGATCATTTTAATTTTATGCTGTATTTTTAGGAAATCAATTCAGTCTGCAGTTTGTTGTTTTTTAACAGGTTTTGGTAAATGAGTGAGGAGTAACTGAAACATCAATACACATTCAACTTGTAGCTGTGTTACTAGGTTATGTGAAAATCATTCCTGTTATAGTGTGTGTGAATGTGACAGCATCACTGCCTGTATCACACCAATTCCAGGATTTCTGAACAATTCCCTGGTGCTGCTTTCTGTTATTGCCTTACAGGTACAGTCAGCATGAGGTAGGGTTATTTGTGCAGGTTAAGCCAGTTCTGGTACTCATTGAAAGGTAAACATCATTACTGGTAAAGTGTGGATAGTTTCTGAAACACTGAATAACACATCCTAGCAAAGGGATGCTTCGCCTTACTGTAGCTTAGTCAAGATGCTCTCCTGGCATTAGCTTGTTATCCTTGTAAAATTTATGTTTTGCTCTCTTGCCACCTGCTGATTATAACTGAAGTGTGAGACACAAACTGTTTCTGTTTCTGAAACATTAAATAAGTGCAAAAAAGTGGCTTCTCCACAAACCATTAATAAAATTTAAAAAAACAAACAAACAAACAAAAAACCAACGAAACACCTACCACACAAGATGCTAATATGTTTTATTTTTCATGTCTATTTTTAGTCTTGGAACTGAACCAGGTGATTATTCCCACTTATGGAACTGTGCCAGATCAGCAAAACCTTCATACTCCTGAATGGGTGGGTACTTCTTCACTTTAACTATGACTATCTGTAATTTTTTCTTCTATAGATGAAAATATGCCAATAGCTGTTCCAGAAAAGCAGCATTCCTTTACATTTGCATCACATGCAGTTCATCTGTGCGACTGAATCTGAGCCGCTCTATCTCTGTTTCCTTAAAGGTACCTGAAGTCATCAGCTCAGATGTGAAAGTGCATATTGACATAGGCACAGCACTCAATAAAAAGTGACCAATATGTATTGACTATAAACTGATACACACACATACACCTCCTAGCTATATTTAATTTTGTATAGGTGTGTATAGGATATCTCTGTGTATATACATCAATAGTTATGAACACACCCTACATATAAACACACATATCCTGTGAATTCATACACACCCAGGTATTAGTCAGGCAACATGTGAGTTCACGATTCATTTTTACAGAAAGCTTGGAGACAGCAAGAAATTCTTTACTCCAATCAGAGACTTAAGTGGCAAGAAGACCTGGAGGTGTCCATTCCTTTTAACTAAAGTTCAAGTTTCTGCAGCTTGTGGCTCAAGCTCAAGATCCCTTGACTCAGATCTCATTTATCTCTAAAGACTGGCCAGTTGACCCCAACAAGCCCTGCTATGGCATATACTTTGTCAACCTGATGCTCAGCCGGCATGCTGATAAGTCCAATTTTATTTGTTGTTCTAGAATGGTACAAGTGGGGCCTGCAGTTGCACAAGGAGATAGCTATAAGCCTGGATTAAAAAAGGTGTGAAATCATATACTATCCTAAAGCTAATAGAGCAACTCCATACAAATAAATTTAAAAATCCCTGTTCTGTGTTTCACTACTCTAATGACAGAGGTTGATGTTACTGGCTTTGATTGTGCATAGGTTGGCTTTTCTAGTCAAGCTGTCTCTACAAGTAGATCACTGTTTCAGGAGAACTAGGCATAAAGAAACAGGTTCAACAGTGTCAACAATTGCTTGTTAGACCAATTAATTTTGAGCACTTAAGAGCTTCATAAAGTTTTTCACATAGAGAAATAGTTCAAGAAAGTACTGTAATGGTGCCACCAAGTAATGAAAGCTGGAGCTGGTTCACAGTCAGCCTGGTCCAAGGCATTGACATTTAAACTATCAACTATTTACAAATAACTGAACCTGCCTGTGCATCTCTTTATCACTGTCTACTAGATCCTACTCTAGGAATGACAGCCTGCTACTGCTGCTACCGGTTATCCCTTTAGCTTGCACAGAGGATGTCTGACTGTGGATGTCCAGCTGCTGCTGACTTCTCTGCCTATAAGGAAATATGTTGTTTTCTTTATATGACTAGGAGAACATACAGTACAATGAAAAATGAGCTAAACTGTTAAAAGATGCAAAATCAAGCATTTGAATTCAGGGGGTTGAATTAAGCCTTCCCTGTCTTATATGTAGCTATTATGACTGGAGCTGTTTTGATAATTTTTCATCTTGGCCACCAAACTGAAAGCTATTTTAATTCATGTCAAACTGAAAGGGGAGACAGGATCATACCATAAAGACACAAAGGAATTCCGTGGTGGTAGTGCATTTTGAAAGCAGTGTAAATGAAGGGATAGATTTGGGCTTCATTGCACCAAGGTGTGCCAGAGCCTTGGGGAGCTGCTCTAGCAGCTTAACTGGCCAACTAGTTTTTGAAGCATGAGGTGGAACCAAGAGCTTCCATTTCCCAACTGAGTGTCCTGAGTAGGATGTTACAAAAATCCTTAGACTCTCCTTGTGGTTCAATGATTTAGAGCTTTTTTTTAATGTATTTATATAGAAGTGAAATACCATCAAAACAGCTAGAATGTCATATACCTTGTGGTTAGAATTGTCTCCTCCAAGCATTCTTGGTAGAATTTATTTTTATTTCTACTGAAAATCAGCTGTCAAAATCAATTTTTAGTTTTGGTTACTCATGTTTACCAGCAGTTCTAATTTCTGCTTAGTTTTAGCAGCATCTTTGCTTCATTGCTCCTTTTGTGTCAGGTCCATCTTGTCGACCACTGGGCAGTTTCAGTGGTTGGAGGGGCCAGAAGGATACAACTGATATCTACTGAGCCTGTCTGTGAAACGGATGTGTTAATTGTAGCTAGAAATGGAAACTGAATGGAAAGCCTAACCTTAAACGACTGAAGAAAAGGGAAGTACTGTGCCTGTTGTCTAAACTTAGATTATGCTTTGCAGCTGGAATTATTCTGGAAATTTGATTTGATTTTGCAAGTCATCCTGGAGTAGCCAAAACTGAGGAAGTTTTTTTGGTTAATAGAACAATCCTGTTCTTGTGGTGCTGTCTCTAGTTAAAGGATCATGTGCTAAGTTTGCCAGAAGACCCCTGCCTCATTTGGCACGTGAGTAGGACATTAATCTCAAAAAAGCCCAAATTCGATGAGGTTCTTGTTTGTAGTACTTCAGCAAGGTGTAAAAGTGTCAGGAAATGGCAAGGAAGTAATCAAAGGCTCTTAACGACTACAGAACTTGAGTTTGGTCCTAGATAATTGGATTTTACCCTTGCTCCTGCTACAGAGTTTCTATGGAAGACTTGCAGGGTCACAGACAGCTTTTATTTCCCGAGTGTCAAAGGGGAACATCTGTGGCCTTTTTTGCATTAGTCAAAAATAGTCACATAAGGACCTGAAAGTGGCTGCATTGATCTTTGCAGAGAGAGAATTGCTGAGATCTGGAAAGATCTCACTGTCCTGGTGTATCAAGCTGGAACTCCAAATTCAAGAGACAGTCAACAGGTTTTGACACTGATCTCTAGATACCTTATGTGAAATGAGGGTTGAACTGTTATTTTCTCTCCTGAGGAGTCTTGAAAAATTAAATTTCTCGACATTTGTAGAACACGGAAATTCTATGAGGAGAACAGCACAGTCACAGTCAGAAGGAAATCCCTATTTTAAGCATTTGGGATATTTAGATGAGGCGTAACAAAAACAAACAAAGAAAAAAACATTGTCAATAAGGAGTATTCCATAACTACCACAAGGAGGGTAGAAGTATGACATGTAGTTGTGCAATGAAGTCATGCATCCTAAACAGTATGTAAAAAGAAGACAAAACTGCATAAATAGCATTAATTCAAGCCTTTTCCAGCTCTCGGATGTTTCATTCTGCAGGCTTGTCTACTTTATAGGTAGACAGTTTGAATTTGGAAGTAACAGTAAGATTTTTTTTTTGAGAGCAAACATCTGCAGAAGGGAGGATAACTTCTTCAAACTGTCTATTACTGCTGCCCCTCAAATACAATTTCTGCATCAAGAAGGGTTCAGGGAAGTCCTAAAGAGTGAATTTCCCAGCTCCTGCATCCCAAGACGGGAGGTACTGAAAAGCAGGTTTTCAGCAGAGTACTGTCTTCACCTTTCTTTAAAAATAAGGACATGTGGTCTCTTTCTAATCAGGAGTGACTGGAATTCCTTCTGCAGCCAGCAGCGACCTGACGCTCAGACAGGAAGTCAAGTGGGTGTCTGGTCCAAACTTAGCTCAGGGGACAAGGCATCCCAATGCTTGGCCAGTTACCAACCTCTTTCTGCTGACAGAAACATATGACTGTAATGACGCCCCATATTTTTCTACTTTGTCTCAGTTTATTTCATTTTGTAACATAGCAAAAATTTCTTTGCATGTTGAGGAAATGAAAAAACACCACCTTCTTCTGATTAAGTGCTTGCTAATAATCTCATTGTTGCCACAACCAGAACAAAACCAATCCTCTCTTGTTATTAGCAAATATGAGTCACAAGGAAAAATGTTAAAGGCACAACAGTTTTATGATCCTACAGAGACAAACCAACATTAGTATGTGGTATGCAAATAAACATACATCTTCCAGAAGTATCTTATGTATTTATATATATCTTTATATATAAATGCGTGTGTTGGTCTTAATGTCAGAAAGTTTTCTCTACCGGTCACTCAGAACATAGACTAATAATAGATCTTGTTATATAGCTGTGATAGAAAGAAGAACTTTGTGTTTCTGTAATGTTTTCTTCAGATGATCTCAAAACACTTTGCAAATAATTATGTTCTATCACGTCCTGGTAATATAATTTGTTTCCTTCTTATTTACTTGATTTGACGTTTCCTGAGGCCTGTAGAGAGAAACAACTGTGCTCGTAAACAGGCACTCAGAAATTTTCACCTACATAAAACCCACAACTGAAGTGTAACCTGCAGGTCCCCCACAAGATTGTCACCGTACTTCGGCAGGAGGATTTTTTTGCGGGTGCCTGTCAGCAGAGGCGATGTTACACAGGCTCTTTTCTGCTCTCTTGTTTCCCAGTACTGATTTATTCCCAGACATGCTGCTGGAAGCTATTTTGAAGCATATCTGAAAATTATGTGAGGCCGCATACAAGTAGTTTATCCCTCCAGTAATGATTACATTTGGTGCTATTGACAGTCACACCAAAGGCTCATACGGGCAAAATAAAGCAGTTCTTTTATCCTTCCAGTTAGATAAGTCATTCCTGCAGAATCTCTTGTTGTTTAAAAATAAAAATCAGCTTATAATGCTGTGCTTGTTCAGGGTGCAGAAAACAAAAAAATAACTGCAATTCCTGTGTGCATATTTTTCTCCATGCTAGTTCCGTGCTACCCTTCCCACCACTGGATAATAATGTTTAACAGTATAATGCCCAGACAAGCCTGGAGAATTGAAGACAGGTCTCTTTGTAACATCACTGTTTTTGGAGCATTGCTGCTGCTGAAGGGAGCTTTCCAGTAGCTGGTCTCCTTCATCTAGTGCTGCAGGAATCACATGTAGCCATGACTACAGGAATGGTCTCATGTAAGACTCAGCAACTCCCCTTAGATACTGGCAAGCCTGGTTACATGTGGAGGAGCACACGGACACAGTAGTCTCCCTCCTGAAGAGTTCTGAGTTAAGGGGCTGAGGGTCAATTCCATGATGTGGTCGCTTGAAGCCAAAACAACCTTCACTGAGTGCCACTCTGTCCTGGGGGCTGGCTGAGCAGCTGATGTTTACTGATTGTTTGTGCTGGGTTAGCAGAGACCACAGGAAGCTCCTTATTCCTTGCTGAGGTGGCCGCAGAAGACTGGAATTGGAGAGGATGAAGAGAAGGTGTGCAAGTAAGAGGGTATCATTGCAGAGGGCTGCTCAGGGCTGGACAGGCACCTTCAGTGTGGTTGCATCAGTGCAGCACTTCCCAGCTCCAGCAGTATCGCACCAGCTTTACGTACATCTGCTAATAGTGAGGACCCAAGCAGTGGGTCTGGAGAACAAGGCATTGGGTGCTGAGGAGATGGTGTCTGCATGACACACATTTCTGGGCTTTTTGTTACTGCAGGCTACCTTCACTCTCATTCCCTGGAGTAAAGAGCCACTGATGGTCACCTGATCTGACCCTGCTCTGAACTGTAACACAGAGGTACACCCCCATGAATGTGGCCATGCTGCCTCTAGGAGAGCCTACATAGCTATAACTTGTGTTCCAAAAAGCTTTTTCCACAGCCAGACCCTCCTCACCTTCAGATTCCATCTGTTAATAAAGCAGTACCTAATAGTTCCCTGTATCTCACTGGCAGACAAGCAGTTGATTGTACAGCACTTGGAGAGTTTAGAAGCACTGTGAAGTATGCACTAAATAAAATTATCATTTTACAGCTAAATGTATTATACTTTTTATTTGTTAATGATGTTAATCAATATTAACCTTTTGTCCACTCGGGTATTATTATAACATTATAATGCACAACCAATTGCCTCTATTAGTACTTGGAATGTGATTATGTTGAGGCTAAGAAAATTAGATAGTGCAGTAAATAGACCCTGTGTTTGTTTCTTCCAAAACAAAGAGGTATCAATGGACCTGTTCATTATTTTCTGTTATAATTTGATACTGATACATAAGAAAAATTTTGTATTGAAATTTCAGCCCCATTAACTTATGTCTATGCACATAAGCTTGTGTGCATTTGTATGATAATAACATTTGTAATACTGTCAAATAATATTGCTTATTCAAAACAAAACAAAACCAAACCAAACCACCAAAACCAAACAAAAAAAAACAACCAAACAAACAAACCAAAAAAATCCCAACACATTGTCTCAAAGGAATTATTAACTTCAGAGTACACACATCTTTTTGGTTTCCAGTCCTGTTTTTCCCCTGGTAATTATGCTGAATAATATATGACTTTTCATTACAAACTATCCAGTAGGGATTACAAGCTACAGCACACGTCTCAGTTAATATAGCTGTTGGAACCTTAACTATTACATTCCCATTTGCATTTTCCTTCTTACTTTTAATTGAGCAACATTTAATGTTACATTACAATTTATTTGTGTGGGTCTTAATCTTGATCTCTTAAGTATTCAGGCTTAATGAGTCAATTCTTTATTATTTTATTGATACATAAAGTGTCTAAGGAACAATGTCAATTGAACAATGCCCTTGTGATCAAAAGCAATAGACATTACATTTAAGACGTCAGTTTTATAAGTATGAACTACTGTGTGTCTTAATTCATGCAGTCCAATATTAACTCTATATTCCATTATATATATGCATAGTTTGATATAAATATATATTTGAAGTTAAATATATATGTTAACATCTATATACTCATGTGAATGAAATTGTGTAAGTAAATTCCTGAGTTAGGATAGAGAGATGATTAAGAGGCAGTCTTTGCTGCCTGTTATTGACAATCCAATTAAGCTAGTTATCACTAAGTTACATACTAGATTTGTGAGCTTAAAGGAGACTATATCTAAGGAAAAATTTGTAAATGGTGAAGTTATGCAATCACAAATTATGATCAAAACTTGTTAGATCAAAACTTGATCTGCTGTCTGCTATATGCCATTTCTTTCTCTTCCATCCCATGGATAGGTCATATAGGGGAAGGATCTGAAAGCTATAGTAAAAAAAACTCAAAAGCTTTTATGATTTCAAGTGCTTGAATTTTACAACTAAACTCTGTCTCTTTAAACAGGACTTATTAAAATGCTATTTCTAAGATTCAAAGGATGAAGGTCAAGTAAAAAACCTTCTGGTTTATGCAGTGGCAACACTTCACCTCCTTATTCATTACCAGAAGGTTGGGGGTCTGTGATTCCAGCATTGCAGCACATAGCAATTTTAGCCCTGGCCAGAACCTGCTGGGGTCCCGGGGTGAGGCCGAGGGGCTGGACTCTGTGCATGGCTGGGCTCAGCTTCCTGGGCTCTCTCTTCTGCTGCTGCCCCAGCATTTCCCAAACTGTCTCCCAACAGGGGCTGTTGACTGTTGTCAGTGCTTTTCTCCTGATGGGAATCTAGTAAACATTAAATCATCATGAAATTATGCTTTAAATGACACTGGAAGTAGTCGCAGCAGGACTGCAGTTTACACCTATGGCTAGTTCTCGGTGGGAAGAAAAAGTAGCCAGAGTTGAGTCTGATTGCATGACAGGGCCGTGCCAAATCTAACTCTCAAGGATTTAAAAATTCACATCTGTGACTTGCTTTAGGTGATAGAGAACACTCAGCATCATTGTGGTCTGGTGATTCCCACCTGAAATTTTAAAGTTTTTTTTTCCAAAACAACATTATTCACAGTGTTCAGTTGTATGTTTATTTGGTCACTGCCTATGTAGTTTCTGACTCTTAGGCCTGGTTATGAAACTACCATATAATATATGTTTATATTGTCTTTGTATCAACACCTGCTTGCTATTAGGCTTATCACAAACCTGTAGGCACAAGTGGACTTCAAAGAGAAACACTGACACGTGGTTCCTGACACACTGTATTCTCCCTAGAACTAGGGTACTTATGACTGAAGACTGGCATTCTTCTCGGTTTTATCACAGCTGAAGAACAATCATTTCATTCTACACTTAAGGGGGCTCTGACACCATAACCACATTTTCCATGTGCCTCTCTATGGACCAGACATCCCAGAGCATCCAAAACTGGATCTGGCAACCCTCATGAAGTTTGGTCTTCACTGAAGGGAACCTTCAGGCACAGGATATCTGGGAATCTTTTCTGTGTCTCCAAAGTCACATCATGTTCAAGAGATTATCCTGGGTCATTTTCTCTGACCTGATCCTGCCCGGGGCCACCCTGCACACCTGGCCATCTGGAAGCCAAGGATCCTCTGTTCTTCTATGTGGAAATCTTGCCAGCTTTGGAGATCTTACCATCTCTACTGCAATGCTGAGTGCCATTTCAGACAACTGGTATCTATCCACTTCAGTGGCACTGCCCTCATTAACACCATGGATGGATTTGGCCAAGTACCTGCGAGTTTGGTGCTCATTACATGATTCTGCTAATATAGCTATATATTACCTGAAAGGAGGGGTTGTTACATGTGATAATGCCCTCAGAGTACTCCAGAAGCTACAAAATCTTTACTCAAGGATTCAGGTTCTCCCATCATCAATTTGTCTGTATCGTTTCACACATGAAATAACACATTAAAATGTTATTAGTGGATATGACAATCTATCCTACTTTCCTCTGGGACTAGATAATGGCTTATGGATATGTTAATCCTTTTGATTTTGGCATATATTATAACATGATGGATGTGTGGCATACGACAATGTTTTTTGTTTGCTGAGATGTTGTGAATAAAAAGAGAATTAAATCCACGTAGAATATGTCCATTTTGAGAGTTCATCTGCAGCCTGGTCATGTTTTTTGTTCTCTGAGTAATGGTGGATTTGTGTACTAGGGTGCATGAAACTATTGGGCTTTTTGTTTGGGATTTTTTTTTACTGCAAAGATGTTTAAAACTTCTGGCAGGTAAGGGGACAGATGGGAATGCACTACTTCTGAGACTCCCATCAGTCAACAAATGTTGTAGACAGACTATCTAACACTGTATCCCTGACACCATACAAATTACTTGACAGGTACATTATTTGGGAATGGTACTGCATCCCAATGCCCCTCCCATTTGCCAAAAGCTAATATGCTGGTTTTAGAGGACAAAATTAGGACAAAGTTCTGCTGTACTTATGTCATGCAGAGATCTCGCAAACTTTTTTTTTCCTCTGTTCTCTCTATGCTACTTTTATTGTCACTTTGGTCTGCGTGTTATACAAGTCTAATATGTTGAATTTCTCTGTTCACTGAAATACTGTGTAACAGGAAGCAAGTAAGGAATGGACAAGTGAAGTTCTTCATATTAACCTATCCCACATATCTTCCAGGCTGATTTTGATGATAAACCTGACTCCTTGTTCTTCAGTGATGGGCAGCGAAGAGTTGACTTTGTTTTAGTGTATGAAGATGAAAACAAAAAAATTACTCATAAGAGGAGTGATCGTAAAAAGCAAAAGGTAAGTTATTTTCCATATAAATCTGAATCATTTGTGGGGTGCTAAGACCAGTGGGCAGAAAGGACAGTGCCCTCACCCAGAACGGGAATTACATTCTTCTGTTCTAGGAGTACTCTTGGGGTCTGGGAGACCGAAGCCCATCAAACTGAGCAGGGAACAAGAGTGAGCTCAAGCTGTGTAAATGGGCAGGGCACTGCACATCATGTCTATTAGTGTGTGCTAGTGTCATAGTTAGAGGGGCCGGGACCAGTTTATCATTATGTGGTTAGAAGCAAAACTGTGTATTCTATACTCTCTATG
>JANHFX010024295.1:38229-66273 GCA_027560015.1 Chloroceryle amazona | reverse complement strand
CGGGTAAAAGCCCAATAGACCCTCCTGGATCCCTCTGCTTGCTACCGAAAAATATGGCGTATAATGGGCTGGAATACCTCGTTGAACAGTTGGGGGTTATCTGCCCTGTCCGCTCCTTCCTAGGTGCAGTTTTTTTTTTCCTTTCTGCACCCCTCCTCTGTGGTACACACCATCCAGCAGTGGCCTTGGTCTGCACACCAATTCTTGGTAGTAACTCTAAACATGGGCTGTTATTACTGCTGGCAGCAGACACTGCAGAAACATGCTGCTAACTTCAGAAAGTGCTGTTATTAGAAGTACTGAACTGAAAAGTAAAATCACTGAGCAGAATTAGTCCTGTTTTCACCCAAACCAGGACAGATGGGATAGGTGCAGGTCAGCTCCAAGCACACAAACTCTTCAGTCATCACAAAGACAGAGAGCTTCATCTCATTTGAGATCACTTGCTATGCAAGTAGAGGAAGATGTACATGCTGCAAATCTTCATTCCCTAAGCAAATGCTGCACAGACACTGCCATCACTGATAACATAGCATAACATAACATCATAACATAATATCCTCCTGAGTGGGTTGAAGGGTGCTGCCTTGGGACCTACCTCACACTCATATTAGGAGTGAAAGGAGAGAAACTGAGAAGTAACAAAAAAATTAATGTGAAAAGAATATTTGAAAAGAAGAAACAAAATACATATACTTTATGCCTGAGGTGGAAAGGAAGATGACATTCATGGTACAGTTTTGTATCCTTGGAATACCAGGGAGAGGATTAACATTTTGGCCTACACATTTGCCAGTGGGGATGATGCTGCACAAGATACATACAGGTGTCATCAGTGCTGGCATAAAATTTACTTGATAGTTTTTCTTTACTGACACTGTTATTTATTTGGTTGTATTTTTGGGGGGGCCAAATGACTGCTACCCTTGTGATGAAATACAACCAAAATGAGGAGTATTACCATTTACTATCAGCTCTAAATACTGCATACATCACTGCCTGTCTCTGATCAATGATTAACTGAAAATGCCAAATTTTATAAGCAGTATCTTGTGTAATTCAGGATGCTTTAAGTCTGAATAGGTTCCTTGCTCTTGGTACTCTTTCTTTGACTCCCCTGGCAGTTTAATAGAGCTATTATTCAGAGCTTTATTTTTCACAGAATTTAGAAACTCCAGTTTATTAAACATCCAATGAAGTCTGTTCTCGTAGGGTGAAATCCTCATCTCATTAATTCATATTAATTAGCAGTATTCTTGGGAAAATATCTGAGAGGACAGGAGAAAATAACTAACCAGAAACATGTGGGTTATTTGGATAGAAGGAACAAAAATATGGGATTCTTCTTGGAAGAAAGCTCTTGGAGATGTGCAGTGGTGTTGTGCTTCCCTCACTTTTAATGTGTTTCTGAAATCTGTTTGGAATGTGGAAAGTCAAACTAATGAAATTACATCCTCAAAGAAGTTAGCAGATAAGATCCATATACACAACTCAGAACTCCAAAACTCTTTAAGTTTGCATACAATTACTTTTGCAAGCACTACCAAAATCAAACTGTCAGGAGCATATTCCAGAAACTCTACCTTGAAAGCAATTGAAAGTCCTGCCCAAAGCATGTTTTTTTTAAACTTTCAATTTATGTACCCTATTTTTCAGGATAGGTTACCATCAGAATGGAAATTAAGTATCACCAGTCTTTGCAGGAATGCTCCAAAATGCCAGTTTTATCTGTCAGGGTCCTGAAGGATCTTGTTGTTGAAAGTTACCGAGTCTGTGCCAGAAAGGTGAATTCAAAATACATCAATGCAGAATGTCATTCTAGTCCATCTGCTTCTCCACAAAAAGACTGTCAGTAATTTATGTAGGAATGTGGGCAAAACTTTCTTTTCCAGGCATCACAGAAATAAACAGTTGTTTGTGTTTAATTAAATAAAAGCTATAATTCATGGAATTTATTACAGACAACTTTTTTTGTTGTTTTTAAGTGTGGTTTTATAGAGAACTTCAGCAGGGCTAGAGTTAAGTTTGTCTTCTTCAGCAAACAATGAAAAGTTCCTGCCTCTAGACTTTACTTTAGATAACTAACAAAAAAAGCTTGGATAACTTTTCAGAAAGAAAATGTACTTCTTCCACAGTTTAGCACGTGTTATACCTGCAGTAAGAGAATAATACTTGGGTTTATAGAAAGAAGGGTACCTCAGTGTCATTTTAGGCAGTAGGGGATGGCAGGCTCTACATGGCTGTGGTGTGCTCAGCTGACCTACCTAGGAAGTCTGATAACAAGGATGAAAGGGACCTTTAAAACTGGGAGGAGGATAACTGCACCTGTCCTGGTCTCTGCTGGATGGATTGATTTTGAAGCAGGAGCTTACTGAAATAAAACCTCTGTTCCTGAGGCAACCCCAAACCCAAATTCTAATTCTTTGCCTAATGGGTGAAAGGAAGGATGACAGAAGTTTGGGAAGAAAATGAAAAGAGGGATTTACTTTGAAGTTACTGCATACATTCATAAGACCAGAAATGGTCTTTCCAAACAGGGGGTCTAGAAGCCACAATTGAGAACAGGGCTAGACTGCAGTATTGCCAGTTTTGTGTGGGCATGAATCAGGTTTCAGAAAATCATGAAGCTATCTGAAAATCAGAGGGTGTCTCAGAAAAAAAGTATTTGGACTTCTTTGGGTTTACCTTTTTTATATCAGTCCTTACAGCATGTTCTGCTTCACATTTTTATGATGATCTTCAAACATAAGGGAAAGAAGCTTAAAGAAGCAGAGCTTCTCAATGAATTAATTTCCTGGTGCTGACAGCTGAGACTTTCAGTAAAAGTTTCCAAATACCATCAGAGAAACTGTAAGAGTTGGCAGCTAATATTGACACAGGGATCCTCTCCACTCCCTTTAGCTGATTTCCATTGGGGAAGCTTTGGGCCCCATGCTCTTTCTCTTATTGACTATGATTTATCTGTTGCTTGTCAGGTAAAGCAGAAGGGGCTATTCAAGCACTCCTTCCTTGTTAGGATTTTTCCGCTGATGCCACACAGATATTGTTGTGGGGGACTTTTCTTTTTACACAAAAGAAACTAAACAAAGATATGAGTTGGCATTCTTCTGTCACTGTAATCAAAGCAAGTGCTCCATAGCATTTACAAAACACAGAAAGAAAAACTGCTAGTGGTTTGCTACCAATTTGCAGACCCACAATCTCATTAGTCACCTCAACTTGGCAAGACAATCACCAGACATTGAAGGCACTGTAGTGAAAACACAGCTCCCAAGAGCTAACCCTTTTACGTGCCTGCAATACTTGTCATTTACTTACACTATGCTTTCACGTTCTTAAATTTGCATATGATTATGCATCCCATAGCCATTCAATCATCAAAGACTATGTCAGGTTTAGATCAGCATTATTACCATGATTATGTTATTATTATATCTTAGCCTTGCAGGAAACTGACCAAAATGCTGGACACTAAAATAAACTGGACAGTCTCCACCACCTAGCCTAGTAAGCTATCATATCTTTATGCTGTATTCCCCAGTCAATGCAAAACCACTATAGACTCCTCTGGGTAAAAGTCTAACTGCCCCATAGATCATCATATGCATAATTCAATCATTTATATAAAATAGCAAAGCCCCTAATTAGCAAAGCCTCCCAGTGGCTTTGTTTCTCACTACTTGCATTAATGTATTATTAGAAACTTTAATATTGTCAACATTCCTCTAAGATTTTGAGGGCAAAATTAATTTGGGGAACTCCTTGCCATAATAAATTATTAAAGCAATCTGAATGGTAAGATTAAAAAAAGATACAAAAATACTAGACTTCTAGAAATGAGTTGCCCTGCATCCATCTTTGTGCTATTTAGGAAGAAATGAAACGTGTATTTAACCCTCTGCCTCTTTTATATGCTGAAACAAAGCAGAAGTCCCATTGAAATATTTTTATGAATCAGTATTATTCATCTTACAAAGAACCATATGAATATGGAAGAAGCAAAGACTTATGATGAAATGGCAGAAGAGTTAATAGTGGACTAACAAACAACTCCTGAGTTGTGTTCTGTGTATAATTAATGATTGAGATATAACAAAAATTTCAGAGGAAATTGGTAGTTTACTCAGAAGCCAAGACAACTCTGAACCTTTAGCTTTGAACAAGATTAGCAAGCACTGTTACATGTGAACTGTTAGAAAAATGTAAGGTAATACATTACTGCAAGGAAAAAACTCATTCACAGATGGGACTCTAAGCTTGCACTATTAGTGCAAGGAAGAGACTTAGCTGCCACAGGAAACAGCTACGTTAAGTGTCATCTTCAAGGTTCAGCTAGCATCAAAATTCTAGATAATACAAAGGTATTACATATATACAGTATGTTATAAATGTGCATATTACATATATATACAATGTTACTTACACAGTGAAAATGTATAATGAGTATTAAACTGTCACCAGTAAACAACTGGATTAATGGGACATGGAGAGATACCTCCCTGAAGAATGCTATCAAAGTTTGAGACTCTGTTGGAGATACAACTGACCTATTCTGGTGGAACACCTGAAGATTTTTGCCCTTTTTGCTGAAGCATCTGGGTTTTGCCTCCTAGAACGAGTGTGTCTTGCATCTAGTCCTCAAGACCAGTTTCCATGTACCTATCAAAGTTCCTAAGACTTGTATCTAAAGGGTCATTTAATTGTCTCTGGTCCTTTTCAATAGCAACACCTGGATCTTAAGAACAGATCTTAAGGCAGTTAGTGTGGCTACAGAGAACTAGGTGACAGTAACCATAGGACCATTCTTCTTTTAAGTGGTAGGCACAGAATCCTTTAAGTACCTGGCATATCAACAATCAAAACAATAGCCAGTGGCATGAAAGAAATCTGGGAGTAAGAAAGTAGTATCACCAAGTCACTGTGAGAATGTCACATGATACGACTAACCTAACATGGTTCAGGAATAATACTATCAATCCTCATATGTTAATGTCATCTCTTTCTGGCAAATTGCTCACAGAAGCTGCTCCCTGAGCCTAAGCTGCCTACAGGTGCTCCCCCTTACCCATGCTGACCCTTTGATATGCAGTCCGTAGGTCAGGGAGAGCTGGCTACGCTTGACTTACATAAACAAATAGCTCATTTGGGAGCTATCCAGTTGATAAAGATAGCTTTTAAATATAATTACTTCACATGAAGTTTCAAAACTTCTTGTAAATCCCTTATGGAGTTTTATATTTTGTATTTCAAGAGGAGGGGGGCTGCTTGTCTCTGTGTTTTTTGAGGTGAGCTCGTTTGTCTGAAGAAGCAAATTCAAGACTGAAAAGATGCAAGTTTTTTTGTAACTCACTACCTGACAAATGCTGGTAACTGTGAAGTGAAACTAAAATGTTCCATGAATTTCATCTTTACTGAGGAAAAGTTGTTATGTCCTTCTGGGGACATTGAATGCTTCTAGAATTGTGCCACTGACACAACAAGTGCTACAGCTCTTGGCTTTTTCCTTTGGGGATTCTTATCCATGAACTAAAATGTAGAGGACTACTGCAGTTTGAACCAGTGTGAACTCAAATGACTAGTGTGAAAGAAGAATAAAATTACGTGTTGCTGGAAGGAAAATGGTATGATCAGAACCAGTAAGTAGGTAAGATTGTACCTATCACCACAATAGCTGTCAAATGGGCTACAGAGATAACAACCCAGCGATTCTTAATTTTGGGAGGCAATTCCATTCTTCTATGCATACATATTTGTGAAATTTGGAATAGATGTTTTATACTCTTCAATACTTCTTCACAGAGGAAGAGACAAGTATATGAATCAAACCTGATAAACAACGGCTTGCAACTTGAAGCAACAAGATCGGTGAGTGACCTTCTCTGTGTGACTGGCTGTGTCTGAGAGCAAAGCTGCCCCTGTGGGCATAAGAAAGCTGGATATAGGGAACTACTATAACATTCCACTCAGGAGAAAAAAGCCCACCCTTTTCCTGTCAGTAGTGTCTCTCTGATCCAATGCAAATTTTTTTTGAACTTTATGTCTGTTCCTTCCTCTGCAAAATAAAAGATGGGAAGCTGAGAGATTAATAAATTGTGTTTGCTTAGAGCTTGGAAGATAAAAATTAGTAGCTACATTCTGAGGAGAGGTTCTCCCCCTGCTGTGGCTGTGTAGGATGTGTGGGAAGCCAGTGGGTGTCGAGGGCAGAACAGCCCTGCCAGAAGAGAAGTGCAGGGCTCCTGCACATGACACTCTTCCTCACAAGGCCTGGAACCATGCAAGTGGTTGTAATTTATATGCCTTGTACCTTTTGGGCTGTGATATTCCTGTGGGCAGTTCAAGAGTGCTTTGATAATGCACCCTGGCTGCTGGAGCTGCTGTCTCCTGCAGGGAGGATTGGAGGACCTCAGAGCCCCTTTCCTTCCTGCCCTGCAGTCTCCAGATTGCCCCATCCAGGACTACATCACTTCCAGTCTAAATCTGGTGTTATTTGGTAGTCTATAGTGAGCTCCAGAAAAGGTTGCTTTGCCTGTTTCTCCCAAACTGGACTCAGAATACATGGCATTGATCTATTTATTTGATTACTGCATTGAGGGGTCCTGCTGCATGTCCAAGGATGCAGTCTGGCCCCTCACATTCATGAGAAAGTAAACTGCTTGCTGGAAGTCTGACATGGCCCTCTTTCTTTACTTAGGTCATGCAGTTTTCAATAGTTCTGCCATGATCATGACTTAAAAACTTTTGAAACTGGAAGTTTCCCCAGACTATATCAGACATCTGAATGATGTTCCTGAGCCAATGAGCTACATAATAGAATTCTGTATGGCTGAGACTCACTAATGCAGGGCATCGATAGAAGGTCTACAGGCAATGTCTAGTCAGGAGACCAAAAGTAGCTGTCACAATTCCCACCACATACTGACACTGGTTTGGGTGTGCAACTGGGAGCAAATATGTCCTGTGATGTCTTTCTCAGTAGTCACAGCTGATTTCCCACCCTCTCTCCCCATTCTCCCTATGAAGCGGGAAATTCATGTTGCCCAGGAGTACCATTAGGTGCCTAGCCACAGCACCCTGACATTATACTCAAGCTGCTGCAGAGTCACTTGCAGCTCCAAAGCCACAGCTGCCCTGCCAGGCTAAAAGTACAATCACTCCTAATGAGCTAAACTTAATTTGCTTTGTAAAATACTTTTCAGAGATATAAACATTAAGCATTAAGGGAACATTTATCTGTCTTTTTCTTATATACTTTTATATGCCCAAGTGTTTCCACCTCATGTCAGTGCTTTTACAGAATCTAATGAAATATCTGCTAAGATGGAGAATGAATGCAATTTAGAGTAGGTCATCATATGAGGTTTAGCAAGACCAAATATAGGGTTCTACACTTTGGCCACAGTAACCCCCTGCAGTGCTATGGACTGGGGGATGAGTGGCTGGAGAGCAGCCTAGAAGAGAGGGACCTGGGAGTACTGGTTGATTACCAGCTGAACATGAGTCAGCAGTGTGCCCAGATGGCATGGAAGGCCAATGGCATCTTGGCTTGTATCAGGAATAGTGTGGGCAGCAGGTCTAGGGATGTAATTCTCCCGCTGTAGTCAGCACTGGTGAGGCCTCACCTCGAGTACTGTGTGCAGTTCCGGGGCCCTCACTTCAAGAAGGATTTTGAGGTGCTGGAGCGGGTCCAGAGGAGAGCGATGAAGCTGGTGAAGGGACTGGAGGGAAAGTTTTATGAGGAGAGGTTGAGGGAGCTGGGGTTCAGCTTGGAGAAGAGGAGACTCAGGGGGGACCTCAGAAAGTTGTAGTCAGGTGGGGGTCGGGCTCCTCTCCCAGGCAACTGGTGACAGGATGTGAGGGCATGGCCTGAAGCTGCGCCAGGGGAGGTTTAGGTTGGATCTTAGGAAGCATTCCTCACAGAAAGGGCGATTAGACACTGGAATGGATTGCCTAGGGAGATGGTGGAGTAGACATCCCTGGAGGTGTTTAAGGAAAGACTGGATTTGTATTTGGCACTTAGTGACATGGTCTAGAGAGACCTTACTGTGGCCTTTCAGTAGTTAAGGGGGCCTGTCAGAAAGATGGGGACGGCCTGTTGTGATAAGACAAGGGGTGATGCTTTTAAACAAAAAGATGGATATTTAGGCTAGAGAGAAGGAAGACATTTTTTACACTGAGGGTTGTGAGACCCTGGCCCAACAAGGTGGTAGATGCCCCATCCCAGGTGAGGTTCATCTGGGCTCTGGGCAACCTGCCAAATTTGCTTTTTTTTTGTTGCAGATGTCCCTGCTCCCTGCATGGGGGTTGGACTAGATGACCATAAAGGGTCCCTTCCAACCCAAACCATTCTGCGTGATCTATGAGCTGTGAAGAGAAAGAAAATTCTGAATACTTTAAGAAGTGTTATGAAAAATCCTTTTTTTTTCATTTTCTTACATGCATATTTTTAATATTCTTTCATTTCAGGTTTTGGATGAAAAAGTTATTTTTGTGAAAGTGCATGCACCATGGGAAGTGCTGTGCACATATGCTGAGATTATGCACATCAAATTGCCCCTGCAACCCAATGACCTGAAAACCCGAGACTCAGCTTTCAACTGGTTTAGTAGACTCTTCAGAGTGGATGAAAATATCATCAAACCTGAGCAAGAGTTTTTCACTGCCCCTTTTCAAAAGGAGCATTTATCCAACTTTTATATTCAAGACAAAGACACATTTTTCAATCCTGCAACTAGAAGCCGAATTGTAAGTCCATGGAGTATTTCTAGCATTTAATCTTAAAAAGAAAAGATTCCTTTAATCAAGTAAGTGAAATTACTTTCATGAAAGCATTCTGAAAAATTAGAAATATTTGGGATGTGATGGTCCTGTGTCACTTATGAAGCAGCTTGGGCAATCCAGAAGGAATACATTCCTTTTATTTGTCCCATCTGTGTTTCACCTGCATTTAAAGGAAGAATTTGAATGGTTCATACACCCTGTGCAATAAATTTTGTCTGCCCTGCTTACCTTTTCCTAAATTAATTATATGCTGAGAGAGATATAGCTGTGTATGATTACTTCCAGGTTGCAAGAGACACAAAAATATTTTATAAATTTCAGGTTCATTTTATCCTGTCTCGTGTGGAATATGCAACCAAAAACAATGTGAAAAAGTTTGGCATTAACAAATTACTGGACAGTGGAATCTACAAAGCAGCATTTCCCCTTCATGACGTAAGTCTAGTGCTTATAAATCAAATATATTTGGAAATATATGTCTCAACTTTATCTGCGGGGTTTATATCAAAAGATGTAAGGACTTTTGATTGTCTTACTCCTTGACTGGTTATTATATCCATGTACTAGAATAGGACATAGTTTGGCTAAACAGATTTTCTTCCAAAGCACTGTTGGTTAAAAATGTAGCTCCATAACTGAAAGGCAATATATTTCATGTAGGAGGTGTTAAACTTCTATTCTCTGTGAGATGGAGCTCAGTAAAGTGCCTGGCCTGAGTGATAGTTCCCATGACACACTGCATTGTCAGTTCTAAATCACTTTTGACATTGTCCCTTTTTTTTAGTATTCAATTTTTCAGTATTAAAATTTCTATCAAGTATCAACATTGTTAATAAAGATGTAGACTACAAATCTCATTTTAGGGTATATGACAGTGTCACACAATTAGAAACATTCCCACAGTTCCCAAACATTGTAACATACATGGCAGGGAAACTCAGATTTTTTCAGGAAGACTCTGGCCAGTCCAGCACCTCACAGGAGATGGTATAGTCACGTGGAGAGAAGCTTAACGGGATTTAATTTCAACTTGCAATAATAAGAAATCCAGCTTTTGTAGCTACACTTCTGAAGGTTTTCGTATTGTATCATTTAAAAAAGAAAGTTATACTGAAAATTGTTTTGCATACAAAGGCTAGCAATAGCAAAGAAAAAGAAAATTAAGGATTAAAAAAATCCAATTTCAGAGTATTTGACTAAGGAAAAACTCCATGGGAGGCTGCAAATGGGATATAGACTAAGGACTGATTTTCTACTTTGTATCTGCTATATACCCACACCTCCTCCCCATCAGAGTCACCATGAGGTGTATTTTGTTGAGAAGATAGTGAGAACTTGGGAGATCAGGATCATAACTGCTTCAGCTATTTGGACTTGGCTTAAAATATTCAGGAAGCCTCCAAGGATTTCAAGGAAATATTTAAGGCAGAATCAAGACAAATCGTGTTTCTTGTAAGTAACCCAAAGCTTTACAGGTTAGAATTAATATCACTGGTACTATCTATTTTTAAGGTTTCCTTTTAAAGATTTAAAACCTGCCTTACAGGCTGTTTCATAGCATGGGGAATCTGGACTCAATATGCCTAGTAATTAATGACTGTCCTTTTATAGAATTAAAATTATATATCACAACTACTCTGAAAATGAAAAGTATCCTATAGATTTCTACAGAAGTCACTTGTCTTGTTGCATCACCAATACAGGATGGAAAATTCCCTCAAATAAAATAGGCTTTATTGAAATCAGTTTTCAAATAACCTAGCAAAACCCACAAGGATTATCTCCATGTGAACTATCTTTTAAATTTAAAACAGAGACTAGAAGCCCTGGATTTGTCCTTCAGACTTTCCAGTCTTCATTCCAGTACAATATTATTTTGAAGCAAAGTATGTTAGCATGTTAGAGCTACTTAAAATCAATTTTAATTCAGTATTGGGCTCTAATTAGAATGGATTCTTTTCTGTTTTCTGTGCCTAAGGGCCAAGACACTGACATGTGCTTAGATTTAAGATCATTGTGAGTCTCTGTTATTTTCAGCTCACATACATAATGTGTTTGCTTCAGCATTCAATACCTTTCTGACAACCTTATATCCTGGAGCATTCCTAGAGTTGCCTTCCCACTCCTTTTTCTGGCTTGCAGTGAGACTGGGCTAAAAAGCTCTGGCTTTATGGCATGGGGTCTGCAGAGATGAGGTCTGTGCTGCTTAGATTAATGGGATCTTCTTCCCACAATCTTTCTGTTTTGCAGTCCAGTTTTAGGCACCCATCAGCTGATCCCAAGTGCCCAAGTGAACGATATCTTCTCTACAGAGAATGGGCTCATCCTAAAAACATTTTCAAACTGCAACCCCTGGATTTCATCAGGTTGGTGTGATTGGTACTGGACTAATGCAGAGGGAATTTACATAACAGGTTTTGGGTTTGGGGATATCAAAGAGGCACATCTCAATACTGAGGGCAGATATATACACCCATATCAGCTCATGCATGGGAGCATACTTTGAGCACGATTTCATGATACACCAATTCATGAAAAAGCAGCCACTTAATATTTTACTTTGGAACATATGATCTTTCTGTCTTTTTCCTTTTTTTTCCCTTTTCCTATCCTCTTGTAAAAGCATAAAAATGATGATGGTAATATCCAGAGGTAATACTTCTGCAATCCCAAAGTTCAAACCAGAGGAATGTGACCATATGAGTTAGCACAAAATATCTGAAACAAAGAGCTGTTTGAAAGGGAAATGTGAATTTACTTGCATTTCAGAAAAAAAACTTTCCCTTCCACAGGAAATACTATGGAGAAAAAATTGGAATTTACTTTGCTTGGTTGGGCTTTTACACTAATATGCTGATTGTGGCTGCAGTTGTAGGAGTTGGCTGTTTTCTGTATGGATGCCTGACAAAGGACAACTGCACATGGAGGTACCTGATGAGCCCTATTTTAATATCATATGCAATTTTGATTAGTACCCTCCAGGGGGGACTCTATGGGGGGGCATTGCAAGGCATTGTGTAATAAAAAATGCAAGATGAAAGACTCTGTGTAGAAGCACAAAGAGTGACAAACAGAAGTCAAAACAAATTGCTGTAACACATTATTTTCACAGTGATAATCTTTAAAGGAGTTATCCAAAGGCCTTGATAAATTCCTAGCATTTCTTTCCTCTGTTTTGAGAGAGGAATAGAGGAGGAGCAACAGCACAGGGGGCTTCAGCTACCTAGAATACATGGGGAGGAGAGGCATAGCCATGACACAGGACCTCAGCAGAACATGACAAAATTCAACCATGGCACAGTGACCCAGGAGAAAACACTTGGGTCATTGTTTCAAATCATCTACAGGCCATCACACTGTGTACTCCCTTCTGGAAGGGTGCTCATCTTTATAAAACATGCTGAAGGGCTGCTCCAGAGTTCTGCTCCTGTGGCCAATTTACACACATGTAGCCTTATGCTGATATTATCATTTAGTTAAATAGTTCACCTTCCTCCCTGTTGTTTACCCCACTGATGTATTTATAGAAAGCAATTACATCAACTTTCCACCATACCAGGTTAGTATGTACTAGATAGATGGCAACTCTTTTGCCATCTCTTAGTAGACAGATCTGCCATTCCTTGAACCACTATAGCAGCCCACTTGTACATATTTTTCAATCTGATCCTTCTTAGAAGACCACAGGGAGTAGGTAGCCATTTCAATTGTGCAGCTATTCCTTGCTTTGTTAGGTAGTGTTCCTTTTCCCTCTCTCCTCAGACTTGCTATGCTAGTATGTGCAAGTGTGGATTTCCTATTACAGGATCATAGGATGTCAGGGGTTGGAAGGGACCCTGGAGATCTTCGAGTCCAACCCCTCTGCCAGAGCAGGACCATACAATCTAGCACAGGTCACAGAGGAATGTATCCAGGCAGATCTTGAAAATCTTTGGAGAAGGAGACTCCACAACCTCTCTGGGGAGCCCATCCCAGTGCTCTGTGACCCTTACAGTAAGGAAGTTCCTGCTCATGTTGAGGTGGAACTTCCTGTGCTCCAGCTTACATCCATCACCCCTTGTCCTGTCACAGGGCACGAGTGAGAAGAGGCTGCCTCCCTCCTCCCAACACTCAGCCCTCACATATTTATAAACATTTATCAAATCCCCTCTCAGTCTTCTCCAGACTAAAGAGCCCCAGGTCTCTCAGCCTTTCCTCCTAAGACACATGTTCCAGTCCCATAACCATCCTTGTAGCCCTCCATTGGACTCTCTTGAGTAGATCCTTGTCCCTGTTGAAGACTGGGAGATCTTTGAAGAGTTGTTTTATTTTTAATGTGATCAGTTTTGAGAATTACCGCTATGTACAAGGGATGGAAATTATTTTCTTCTTATGTCATCCATTTTTGAGATGAGAACGGAGAACAGAAATGGGGATGTGTTGCTGGAGTGGTGGGGGAATTCTTGATAGCACATCACTGGTAACTTATTTTACAGTTCCCTGAGATTATTGCACCATTCTCATGTGTGAAAAATGACTAAAGAATTTAGTCTTGGTGAGTGACTGACAAGTTTTGGTTTTAGCCAAGAAGTATGTGATCCCAACATAGGAGGTAATATCATAATGTGCCCTCAGTGTGATAAAGTATGTACCTACTGGAACCTCACCATCACTTGTGAATCATCAAAGGTAAGTAAGTACATTTACAGCTTCCAGACAAGCTATTGAACTCTAGTTGCACTTTCTCTAGTACTACATACAAAACAATGTCATTCCTTCACTAATATCCTGCAGAATTGCTAGAACTGTGCAAATTTTTGCTGCTTTTTATAAAGCCACTGAACTTTGAAAAGTAAAAAGAACATTAATTGTTCCAATTTGATCTAAGATTAAAAAAAATAGTTATTTTTAATTTCACATAACTGCTGAATATTTGATGCATGACTAAAGTGTTTTCAAGATTCAATTACAGAAGTCTTGATTCAGTAGCTCTGAATGAATTTTGCTAAGGAAATGTCTAAAGCATATTTTGACTTTTCTAAATTCTGCCCCCTCCCTCCCCAGAGAAGTTATCTGGATCTGTGCCTTGAATTTGAGCCATGTTGTCAAGGAGGAAATGGGTACAAGGAGAGGCTGATGTTGGCTATGACAGAAGCTGTGACACAGCCATGTCTTTTTAGTTATGATGCAGCGAGACTCGCTCCGAGTTCCTGTCTAGAGGAACCTCACTTTCTTTCTCCATGACCTGTCTCAGTAGGCTAATTGTTAGCCTTTTGACATCCCTTTCCATAAATTTAGTCACTACAAAAACTGCAATTTTTCAGCTGTTCATCAAAAATATTTTGCCCATCTCTAATGTGTTGCTTCAGTGCACTTAAAGGGTAAAAGAAACAAGAATGGAGGGAAAAGGCTATGATGGAAAGAAAAGGTAAATTGTGACCACAGAGGTATTGCATCAGAATGTGTTTTCACTGACTAGCTTGATTCGTTGTCACCCTGCTCATGAGAACCAGATGTGTCCATTGCTTTTTTGTGGCTGTATTAAAAATACATAACTCTATACTGAGTTCCCAGACCAGAAACACTGTTTTTCCTCTCTCTCTATAACAGATGGGAGGAAGTTCAGTGGCACACCATTTTACTATCCTCTTGTTGCATATTTGGCTTCTATTTTTAATTTTGGGCTTTGGATTTGTTTTCCTTAATTTTACTGGAGGGTGGTGTACATTGACAGAAATTGAGGGAAAATAAAAATACATAAAAGCTAAAAATCAACATGTTCAGTAAGCAGCTTCTGTTCTGGGTCAGTGCAGAAGAAAAAAAATGGTCGATTATACTTTCTTTTCTTTCTATTCCATTTTTCCAGAAACTCTGTATATTTGATAGCTTTGGGACACTGGTGTTTGCAGTATTTATGGGAATATGGGGTAAGTTGATTTCAACAACTGTGGTTTGTCATCTAATTTTGGCCAAGCCTCCAGCATCAGCCAAGAAAACATCGATAAATTTTCAACGGCTTAATTTTCTAGCACTCAGAAGTTCATTAGTTGTTAGTTCTGTAGAAGGTATGTACATTCACAGCAACTCCTTTTTAGCATTGTAAGAAAGAAAAAAAAATGTAGAACTTAAAGTTGATCTTCATTGTCTGTTTTGTTTTGTTTGACTTGGAGAAAAGTCCGACAGAAGCGATTAGAGTTGCCTCATGTTCATCCAGCAGGAGCCAGCCACATGCTGAAGAATATCTGGCAGAGGAGCTGGTTTTTATCCAAAGAGTTTCAGAGCTGCCTGTGCCTACTAACAGCTGTCTGACTGTGCAAGGCAATTGAAAAATAGTAATTTATTGTATTTCCCAGGATTTTTTTCCCTCTGTCTTTATTTTAAAAACTGTTTGTAAAACGTGTAGAAGTTAGAAACACTAGATTTATCTTTTAGCAGAGAAAATACATCTGAAACCAGGATGTTTCCCATGGGTGAAACCACTTAGTTTTTTATTCAAGGGATTAGACAAGGTTCTCTTCCCAGAAACTGTTTAATTTGCTCATATTAGCAGTGTTGTTAACTGCCTTTTATTGAACTGTCTTATCCAGAAATTAACAAAAGAAATTCAATGTTAGCTCTGTAAAAAGGATGCTACACAGAAGATAACTCATGTAGCATTTTCAATTCATATATAGGCAGACAAGGACACGTAATTTGTTTTCTTTGTAAAATGCATTGTATTTTTATTTTCCTATGATGACTTAAAGTACTTCAAAATAGGTACTGTTTTAAAGAAATATAAGATAAAACATATCATTAAAAAAAGATCTCTTTCAAAATATGCTAAAATCAAAATACCAGCAGGAAATTCTCTAAATAAAATTAGAAGTTTAATGCTAAGGTAATCTTCTCCTGTCACCTGAATAGTTAATGTATTTCCAATTTGTTTTTTAATTAAAATTGTGTTTCTTATTTTGAAGAATGGTTCCAAGAGTAATAATTACAAAATTAAGCTCCATGGTTATAGTGGTGACTGCAAGGCCTATTAGTATTCTTCTCATAAGTCTACTATATAAAGAGGTGAATTGTATTACAGAAATTCAGTCAAAATTGTACTGAATCCAAATGACCTATGGTCTTGGCGCAATTCCAGCTGTAATTTTCATCTTGCTCTAATACTTTTGTAGACCTTCTGGTCCAAAACAATTAAAATAATATTAGATTTTTAGATCTATTATCACATCATTATCATCAATACACTTTTAATAATTGCAGTATTTTTTGTGTGTGTATTCCCTTCGAAGATCTTAAAGCATTATAAAACACCGGGGAATTTGGCCGCAGGAATTAGCCCTCTATACACTAATGGTCTGGACCAATACTTCTGCCGCTTGCCCCATGATGGTATGACTAGGCTGACAAAGGTCATGAACAAGAGGCAGCTTCTTCTCTTGCTACCATCACTGGATCCCCGTCCTGAGGAAGATCAGTTAAATGAAGAAATGTTCCCCTACTGAGGGATTTCTTATCCTTGGTGACACAGCTTCAGGGCCATACTGAGTGTTGAGGAACACATGAAAGAGGACACCACAAATTACTCAATGTGAGGTGGAATTAGCCTTCAAATCTCCAGATTCTTAAACGACATTTGTTTCCACTTTTAAAAAAATGCTGGTTCAAAATAAAAGGAAAATGTCACATCCAGCAGGAGCTCCTTCACTGCTCTGATGACTTATCTTAGCTAGTAGAAATTGCCTTTGTATTGGGGCTGAGAGAGCTGTCCCCATGTTATGTGCCCTTCTTTTGCCTTTAGCACAGAGGCTAGCACAGAAAGAGGCCCTGCATTTCTGGACTTCACATCAGCAGCTGGATTTGCAGCTGGAGCAAATCAGTTGAGCCTGTAGCTTCCTGTGATTTGGGCTGGGCAGAGTATGCAGGAAAAGGCAGATGTGATCCTCTGGCCCACTGCTTGGAATGGCCTTTGTGCTTCTCAGCATGAAGTAGCCAAAAAGTCCTTGTGAAAGAGGCCCCTGATTAACACGGAGATGAGAGTTTCCTGGGGTTTTGTCTGTGTGCGGATGCCAGGGTCATCTCACAGTCCAGCCCATGGAGTTTTCTGGTTTTTAAATGCTTCAGTTTGGGGTTTATTGACCACACCTGATTTTGGAAATAACCTTTAACGTTTGGACTTGTAACTGCATGCCACTGATGTTTCATCATTCAGGACGAGGGGGCCAAACTAATAAAAAAAACCCAACCACTTTTAGGGTTAATTACTTCCAGATAATGGAAGTAACAAGAAGTGCAGCGACAGGACACTAACCCCTCCTGGAGGAAGTGATGCAGAACCACACCAATCATTTAAGCTGAGGATGCATTGTCTTCAGCAATAAAGCATCCAGATGTACTGGGGAGTGTGGTACTGACACCCATCATCCTGAGCCCCTCCCAGCCTTCTCAGCTGAGTCTGTGGTTGCCTCTGCTTCCAGATCTAACTGCATAATGTCCGAGGACAAGGTAATGAGTTTGTCTGGACTCATGTCTTGCCAGTACCACTTGGGCATCTGTGTCCTGCAAGGCTTTCAGATGTAGGAGCACAGTCTACAGAAACTGTTGGCCCAGCGTAGAATGCTTCTAAGCTCCATGCCATGCAAAAATAGATGCAGGCCCTTCATATTTGCGCTAGCAAAGGAAGAAAGACAACTGTGTTTCAACCACTTTACCTGAACCATCACTGGCTCTTGTAGTTTGCAAACTGATAATGTGTCCGCGCAAAAATTGCGGACTGAATGAACATGAGCTTTCTCTTTGTGGCAAGTTTTTGGCATACTGAGTTCTTTTCTAGAAGTTCTTCTCTCTCCAGCATTTTGTCTTCACCTATCCAATAACTGGCTTTCTTACACATCCAATGATAAACTTTTTCAAAAGCAGTCTGTAGTATAAACCCCAAAGTACTCATATTCAAAGTACTCATATTCTAGCCTTAAGCAGAAAGTAAATACATTCATCTTTATTTTTTAACATGTCCTTACAACACGATATACACCAGGTTTCTCTTATTGAAGTACCTATATATTCAACACAATAACTGCATAAAGAAGTAGATCCACTTATTTTTACTATCACATTAGCCAATGAGGGGTTTGTTCCATGTCTGTGAAAAGCCTTATGGAAAATTAAGCCACTTATTGTAGCCCAGGGAATCAAGCAGTGTTCACACAATATTGCTCATTCTGTTTATCTCCTGGATAGTTACTTTGTTTTTGGAGTTTTGGAAGCGACGGCAGGCAGAACTGGAGTATGAGTGGGACACAGTTGAGTACTTAGAGCAAGAAGAACAAGTTCGTCCAGAATATGAAGCTCAGTGCACTCACGTGGTAATGAATGAAATCACACAGGTAAGGAATATTTTGATAACTGGTGATGGTTACTGCAACAGACATGTTGTGAGGGGACACTATGAAAATGGTGATTCTGCACTAGAGCTGTATAAATCAGCAGTGCTTCAAGGAGACTTGATAAACTGGCCTGGAAATAGTGAACTTACCAAGTACAGATGCACAGCTGGGAACTTATACCTAACTGTAGGCACCTTAAAGTAGTTGTCTGAGAAGCTTGCACTGATGAGGTTCCTTTGCCATAAATAAACAGAAGTAGGCATTGTCCCCAGCTTAGGAGACTAAGTCTACTTTATTAAACCCCCTAAGAAATGATTCTGTGTTGCTGACAGAGGCCGAGATCACAGAGCATTTACAAACTTTGTCTAAAGAATGCATTAGGAAAAAAAGGTGAAACAGAGAGGGAAAGATGTTACATTATGTATCATGCCAAGACTGTTTTTCTAAATAAAGATATTTGCGTTTGAAACAAATATCAATAGGTATTGTTGCAAAGTGTGTGTGGATGCAATTACAAATAATAACAGCAAACTCACAGGGACAAGGATAATCCTCATATCAATGATATAGGATTCATATTTATGAGGATCTTAGTTTGGATTTCTATTTATTATACATTTTGAGTAGCTATAACTTCTGTAGCTCACTCCAGCTTAGTTCCACTTTTTATTATTCTCTGTCAATATATTACTCTGGCATTTATCTGATCATTTGCATTGCTTTCATATTGCATTCACTTTATACTAATATTTATTAGAGGGCACTTGGAAAGTTTCAGAATGAACTGCTGTAGTTGAAACTAATCGATATAGATCTTCCTTTTATATCTTGTACTACAAAAAACATCTGGTTCTGTTTAAAAGCTTATAAACCTATACCACTTTTATTGTAAAAAGTCATAGCTAGCAAGTTCATTTCAGACAGTTCAAAGAGTAAAGAATATGCTAAAACATAATGATTTTGATCCTTAGAGATCCTGTAAAGACCCAGTGAATTTTCCCACTAACATACTGAAGCAGGCATTTTCCTTGGGAAAACTGTCCTATCTTTCAGAATGCATAAATTGAGAAATATGGAGATCAAGGACCAAAATTTTAGTGTGTGCTAATTTAAGTCAGTGAGCTTTGAAAGATCATGACCTTGATTGCCATGATCAGTCAAATAGAATCAGTCCATTCAAAAGGACTGTGCACCCTGTCATAGCTGAAGTCAGTAAGAGCTGAGAACATAGTAAGAGCTGAGAACATTCAGCCTCTATGAAGTAATTTTTATTTTCTAAGATGGGCAGGAAAAAAAAAGAAAAGACAGCTGTAATCAGTCAAGACTTCTGAAATGATGAAGAAACGTGAATATCCGTGATAACAAATCAGGAAGGGAAACAAAAGCAGGGACTTCTTTTCTGTTCTGCCCATAATATTCTAAAACATTTAACTGGAGTACAGAAAGAAAGAAAAGAAAGAAAAGAAAGGAAAGAAAAGATTCACTTCATCCCTGACCTGTTTGTAAATCTTTTACAGCAAGAAGAACATGTGCCATACACTGCCTGTGGGAAGTGCATACGGATAACTTTCTGTACAAGTGCAGTCTTCTTCTGGGTAAAGTTCCCCTCTTATTCTTTCACCTCATGAATTCCCTTCTCTAGCAAGTGTCAAAACCAGATTCTACTGAACTGAACAAAAGGTAACAATGGCAGGTTCAGCTGGATTTCCATCTGATGCATAAACCAAGCCCGTGAGATAAGGACCCACGTGAAGAAGGTAGATGTAGTCACTGAATACTCATTAGCATAGAGTCAATAGAAAATATGTATCAAAATATCCTGCAGCTGTAGCTTGTAAGTTATGCTTGTGGATGTGATCCATTGTGTTTTCCCTCATCCCTCATTATTCTAAGACAAATGTCTTCTCTTGGGAGGGGGGTGGGGGTGTACGGGGAAGACTTCAGTTGGCATGCTCTTCTCCCTGACAATTTCTATCCTACTTGTTCGAGCCATTTGCTTGAATATCATGTCTGAAAGTCCTGGGCCTTTTTCAGGATATTTGCTCCACTGAACAAAGCAAAGCTGGGTGCTCTAATCTTCTACAGATGCTACTTTAATTACAACTAAAACTCAAAAGCAGTCCATGAACAATATGTAACATGGTGAGCACACCCTGAGAGGTCACCTTGAAAAGCTCAATGCTTAGCATGCTGCTGTGTCCTCCTCAACTGTACCACAAACAGCAGCTGGAACAGACTTCATCCTAGGTGATAGGAGACAGATAGGAGATAGAGTGGTGGCTGGCAGCTCAGGAGAGCCTCAGTGCTAATGCATCTGAAACACAAAGGAAATAATACTGGCTTGCTGTTAGATTTAAATAGGCAGGACTTCAGTTTGAAGGGAATAGATTTCTTCTGGGTTTGTTTTTTGTTGCTGCACTCTTGCTATGTGCAGGGCAGAAGATGGTAGGTGCAAGCTGCATTCATGTCAGTATGCAGAGACTGAAAAAAAAAGATTCACAGCTCTATGGACCTCAATCTGAATAATTGCTACAGAACTATCAAGGAATAAAAGCAAGAGGAGAAGCAGAAAGGGAGGAGATGGCAAGCAAGATGGGGTTCATGGATCATTATTACAATTCCTGCAGATTACATGACTCGGCTTAAAATTCATCGATTTCTTTAAGGAGTCTGTAGTCTGTGACATTATCATGTGAAATAGAAGGTACAGGCCCCTCCATAATCAGTGCAGATTTGCGAGTGTATTTGCCATCCTGCCAATTGCCTGGTGTCAAAAGAGGGAGATTTCTTCCATCTTATGCCTTGAGGTGTAAGATCTGACTATGCATCTCATTATCTTCACTTGCATTAGTACAAACCTTGTTATTAGTCATAAACCAGACCATCTCTTTTCTTCCTGCAGACTGACTATACTGCATGAAAAAAAGGCTTCTTGTATGGATTCTGTATTTATTGCTTTCTATCTTATTTGATCACCCTCTTGCAAAGGAGTGACAGGCGCACAATTGGTTTCCTTTTGCCTATTGTAAAAAGTATTTCAAACTCACTTTTTCCTAAAGCCAGTCGTTCAACGTTAACATCTTTCTTGCGTTCCTTTGGCAGATTCTTTTGATTATTGCTTCAGTTATCGGAGTCATTGTCTACAGGCTCTCAGTTTTCCTGGTATTTTCTGCAACGTTGTCACAGCCCATTAGTGGAACAGAGGCGATCCGCAAGTACTTGACTCCACAGACAGCCACTTCAGTAACTGCTTCGCTCATCAGCTTTGTAGTCATTATGGTTCTCAACATGGTCTACGAAAAAGTGGCAATCCTGATTACTGACTTCGGTATGCTGCTGCTCTACCTCAGATTGAAATCTAGGGTAAAATAGCAAGCAAGAATTTAATTTATATGTATGGTAACAGAATTCAATGAACTAACACATGTACCACATATTTCAGAATTTTCCTGACAAATCACACAATACCACCTAGCAATTTTCAAATACAGATTTTCTCAATATCAAAGGAATATGATATTCATCTCTATGTCTGGAATCTCCTTCTATGGCCATCAAGAAAGTTCAATTGTTTAGTTTTGTGCTTGTGAAACAGACAAAGCAAAGAAAATTACTATAATAACCAAGCTTTATGAAAACAGATCAGTAATGCATAACACATTCAATTACATTAGCTTTTGTTTATGGGGAAAATAGCTATTTTCTTGTAAATAAATTAAATAAGGTCACTGTTCCAAAGCTAGATACCATTCCCATGTTATTAAAGAGATAAACAGTCACAAATATTATTCTTCTTCTTTATATCCAGCCCATCAACATTAAAGTAGCTATTTTACTTTAGGTGTATGAAGCAGTGCGGTGTTTTAATATAGTTTCATTTAATACTGTTTCATCAGTTCAAAGTGTTACATTTGCATCCTTCCAGAGTGTGCTGGATTTGGGTGGGTTTTTTTCCACCAAGTTATCAATCAGAATTTTTGCTTGTTCTTTTTCTTTATTGCCAGGGAACAAGTTCTTTCCCTTTTACAACACATATAGTTTTAGAATTAGCATAATGGTTACAGTATACATGGGGATTATGTAAAATCTAATTTGCAGTGCTCTCAGTCATGTTAAGGAATACAAGGCATGCATGTACTTTTCCAGCCGAGGCTCTGAAGCAGCTTGTAGGATACTTGTAGTTTGGAGCTTTTTATATATATTTATTTATATTATTTTTTTTAATTCCAGAACTTCCAAGGACACAGACTGATTATGAAAACAGTCTGACCACAAAGATGTTCTTGTTCCAGTTTGTCAACTACTATTCTTCATGCTTCTACATAGCTTTCTTTAAGGGTAAATTTGTAGGTCACCCTGGAAATCCAGTTTATTGGTTAGGAAAGCATCGCAACGAAGAGGTAAGAATGTATGCTAATGTTTGGTTTTAAGCAGTAGGAACCATTAGTCCAGGTATTCTCCTGCACTTAGGAGTGTATAATGTCATTGTACATATTCAACATAAGTGTTCACAAAGTGACTGCCTCCCAAACCAATTGCCTCCTTAGTAGCCCCTAGCATAAAAGAATATGATACAAAACCAGTTGGGCTTAGAAATGTATTACAAATACCCAGACAAGCTTATTTTCCTATGGTCCAACAATCTGTGAATTGGCACATGGAAAGGGGAGAACATCAGCAGAAGCATTGCTATTCTGCTGAATGACCCTCTCCTGGTGACAGCACAGCACACTACAGAGCTGCCTGACTTCATCTGGTATGTCACTCTTTCACTAGTATCCTGTCAACCTATCATATGTGACTGTATGTTGCCTGGAGTTGGCTTTTGCATACCTTACTGAAAAGTTTTGCCTAAATAATCTTGTATTGCTTTAAGAACTGTTATCCTAATAAACCAGGAATGCATTATTTTAAATGCTTCATTCATTCATAAATTTTTCTATTTCTTTTCCAATGTTTAGTGTGACCCAGGTGGATGTCTCCTTGAACTCACAACTCAGCTTGCCATCATAGTAGGAGGTAAAGCAATCTGGAACAACATTCAAGAAGTGCTTCTTCCGTAAGTTCAAACCACTAGGTAATCTGCTCTTTCATATTTGAAAGATATTGCTTTTATCTGATGCATTCAGGCATTTGGTCACTAAAGCTGATAGACACATATTGTATTCTAAAAGAACAAGTCTAGTCTTTTGGGACCTTTTTAGACAGTCTGGATATTTTTGACCTGGTAGCTCTGAGCTCTTGTCTCTCTCATTCTGACTGATTTTAGTTCTAATCAGAAATGCTTCCTTCCTCTGCAAATCACACTCAGTGTGTTTCAGGTTGGATATTTAAAACTGAGGCAATAGAAGCTGTGGAAATATTAAACAAAAGACTGTGGCTTAATACTGTGTGAAATAATTTGTTGTTATGCACCAGACATAAAAGTCATGCATAAATTACTAATATAACTCATTTAGTTTTACCGTTAGATTTGACATTCCTAATGCCTGTGAGTTCTTTTTCAGTGGGACCAATCTCTGGAGGTTCATGTTTTAATGTTAACAGTAAGCAAAGTGGTAACCAGGAATGCCCTCCATTTAATATAGGTTACAATACTATCCAGGACTCTGTCCTTTCTCTCAGGACTTGTTCTTTATTCTATACCGACCAGTGGCTGTTATGTTGCTAACTCAGTGTTTGCTCATGGCCTCCTGAATGCCATAAGCATCAGCCCCCAGCATTGTATTCCCTCTGGCTGTGGTTCTCCCAAGCCAACAAATTGTGATTCTTCAGAGCACAGTGACCCCACTTCAAAACATGTCATAAATACTGTGTAGGGTTGAGGCTGGGTTATTCTGCTGAGATACAATTTCTCCAGACTCTGATGCTCTGTATATGCTGCTGGTTGCAGGATGGACCTGTAGACCCATCCTTCTTTTCAACATCTTCTTTTAACTGGGGAAGGGTCCATGGACTGAGCACACCTGCAGATGTCAGCTCCAGCCATAAACAACTGGCTCCCACTTCTGTGTACAGGACATAGATTCCACTGACCAGAATTTTTAATTCACTTCCCAGGATGACAAGTAACATTTAGGTGTGGAAATGATAAGGATCACTTTTGGATCCAGTTCTTAACTGCTCTCTCATTCTGCATCTCTGCAAGTATAAAGAGAACGATCTGGGGTTTTTTTCTCTATTGATAGACATATTCCCCCACACCCTTTTTTTTTTTTTTGATATAGTTCTTTGCTGAAAATGGATAAAGCCATCAGTTTACTTAAATTCTCACGAAAGCCCTTCAGAGGAGAAGGTCAGCCTCATCTTGATCCCTGGGAAGGTGAAGTAGCAGTTAATCCTGGAAACCATTTCTAGGCACATGAAAGACAAGAAAGTCATCAGGAGTAGTCAGCATGGATTGACCATGGGGAAGTCATGATTGACCAACCTGCTAACCTTCTATGATGAAATGACTGGTTCAGTAGATGAGGGGAGAGCAGATGCTGTCCACTTGGTGTTCAGTAAGGCTGTTGACACTGTCTTCCATACAGAAGTAGAAGCTATCGAAGTATGGGCTGAGGGAGTAGACAGTGTGGTGGACTGAAAACTAGCTGAATGACCAGGCCCAGAGCATGGTGATGAATGCAATGAAGTCTGGTTGGAGGCTAGTCACTAGCAGTGTCCCCCAGGGATCACTGCTGTGTCCTGTCCTGTTTAACAACTTCATTAATGATTTGGATGAGGAGACAGAGTGCACTCTCAGCAAGTTTGCTGATGACACCAAGCTGATAAGTCAGAGGGATATGCTACCACGCAGAAGGACCTTGACAGGCTGGAGAAATGGGAGGACAAGAACCTTGTGGAATTCAATGAGGGGAAGTGCAAAGTCCTGCACCTGGGGAAGAACAACCCCATATACAAGTCTATGCTGGGGGCCACACAGATGGAAAGCAGCTTGGCAGAAAATGGTCCGGGGTCCCTCGTGGACACTGAGTTGAACATGAGCCAGTGATGCCCTTTTGGCAAAGAAGACCAATGGTATCTTCAGCTGCATTAGGAGGATTATTGCTAGCAGGTTGAGGAACGTGATCCTTCCCCTTTACTCAGCACAGGAGAGGCCACACCTGAAGTACTGTATCCAGTTCTGGGGCCCCTAGTACAAGAGAGACATGGTCCAGCAAAGGGCCACAAGGATGATGGACTGGAGCACACATATGAGGAGAGGCAGAGAGACCTGGGACTGTTTAGCCTGGAGAAGAGCAGGCTCATAGGGATCTCATCAAGGTGTACAAATACCCAAAGGGTGAAAGTAAAGAAGAGGGAGACAGTAATCTCAGTGACTAATGCCCAGTGACAGGACCAGAGAGAATGAGCACAAACCGAAACATGGGCAGTTTCCTCTGAACATAACACTTTTTTACTGGGTAGATGAACAAGCACTGGCACAGGCTGCCCAGGGAGGTTGTGAACTCTCCATCCTTGGAGATACTGAAAAGCCATCTGGACATGGTCCTGGGCAATTGCCTCTAGGTGATCCTGCCTGGGCAAGGAGAGGTTAGACCAAATGATCTCCAGAGGTGCCTTCCAACCTCAGCCATTCTATGATTCTGTGAATTTTGCAATCAGAAGGAATTAATCTGTCTAACCACAGGCCTATATTTAACTCAGTTTTTTGTTACCTTGAATTTTATGTGGTCATTCACCTGTACAACATAGG
The DNA here is from genome assembly GCA_027560015.1 of Chloroceryle amazona. Classification (NCBI taxonomy): domain Eukaryota; kingdom Metazoa; phylum Chordata; class Aves; order Coraciiformes; family Cerylidae; genus Chloroceryle; species Chloroceryle amazona. Next base: position 40,440 of record JANHFX010024295.1, on the reverse strand, counting down.
TCTAAATCACTATGATTCTGATACATTGCCCAGTTACACACTTATTTATGGCTGTAAATAACAGATTTCAGGATAAAGCAACAGAAGATTATACTCATGTTTGAAGCAGTTTTTCACTAATTCAAGAATAACTAAATCCTCTGTTCAAAGCTTTAGCAGCACAGATGTCAATTTTTTTTTCCACTTACTGAACTTTTTAGGTTATTTTACCAATGCTAGTGATCTTTTTCTCCCTGGCTGATAGTTGGGTTAAGAATCTAATTGGAAGATACTGTGCAGCTGCTAGATCAGAAAAAGTTGTTCCACGCTGGGAACAGGACTACCACCTGCAGCCCATTGGAAAACTTGGATTGTTTTATGAGTATCTTGAAATGGGTAAGTAGCCATTTAGTTTGGATTTGCTACCACTGCTGGGTACAAACACGCTGTAAAGAAAATTTCCATACAAGCAGTGCTTCATAAGTGTATAGACAAAGGAGATATGAATGTTTTCCAAGACAAGTTTTGATGAGCCTTTACAGATAGTTTTGCAAGCTTTTACTAAGCAGCTAAGCCTTAATCCAGTTTGCAACTAGGAAACAGCATGTGATTGTACAAGGAAGAGTACCACTGCTTCTTTGCGCCCTCCTCTGAGAAATGTGTCCAGAAGGCAGACCACCGCCATGTTCTGGTGTTGTACAGCAGAATCCTGTGTCAGACTGCTTTGCCAGGGGTCTGCAGTCACCAGGAGTTGTCACTGGTCTCTGGGAGCTGGCAGGTCTCCAGTTTGTTGCCACCATCCGTTCTGTCACTTCATTGCAAATGTGCTCGTCACAGCACCCAGACACCAGTAAGAAGATTGTTAGTTCGGGCTTTCCAGCACAGAACTGAGACAGATAGTCATTAGATTTCCAGGTCTTTGTCATGAAGACATAAGAAAGAAATGGATGCTTAAATAGCCAGAATAGTTCCTCTTGGTATGTGGTGACATAACATTTTCCTGTCCCCTTCACAGGGGCAAGTTTTTCAGTACTGTTGGATTCCTATCTTCTCATACAGAAGATTTGCTAGGAAGTCAGCCACTGTATTGGGCCTGACTGAGCCGGAGTTAATTTTCCTCACAGCAGCCCTCCCAGTGCTGTGCTTTGCACCAAGAGCTGGAAAGGTGTTAACAGACCCATGTTGGGCTTCTTCTGGTCAGGGCTCGCACAGCACCAAGGCTGTTTTTTCAACATTCCCACTGCAGTGGGATGGGGTGGACAAGATCTTGCTAGGGGACATGACTGGGACAGCTGAGCCAAACTGACCAAAGGGATATTCCATACCATGTGATGTCAGCTGAACTATAAAAGCTAGGAAAAGGAGGAGGATGAAGGGGCATTGGCTTGTCCTCCAGAACAACCACTACATCTTTGGAGCGCTGCCTCCCAAAAAGGGCCAGACATTGGCTGCTGATGGGAAGTACAGAATAAATCTTTGTTTTCTTTTGCTTCCACACACGGCCTTGCTTTGCTTCTTCATTAAACTGTTTTTGTTTTAGCCCGTGAGTTACATCTTATTTTCTGACCCCTGGTTCAGCTGAGAGGAAGGGGAGAAATGATAGAGCGGCTTGGTGAGCACCTGGCATCCAGCCAAGGTCAAACCACCACAGCCACACTTTTTTGTCCCTGCCCCACAGTTGGCATATATAAAGTATACATGCTCATACACGCATATCTCCGCTAAGTGAAAGCCTCACCAACATATGTAACCTCTCCCTTTGACAGTTATACAGTTTGGCTTTGTCACTCTGTTTGTGGCATCGTTCCCCCTGGGTCCTCTTCTGGCTCTTATTAACAACATGTTGGAAATCCGGCTGGATGCATGGAAGCTGACAACCCAGTTCAGGCGCATGGTTCCGCAGAAGGCACAGGACATCGGTGCCTGGCAGCCTATCATGCAAGGCATAGCCATTCTGGCAGTGGTCACAAATGTAAGTACAGCGCCAACAATTGGAAAAGGGAAAATGCCTTCACTGAAGGTGCTACATCCAAATGTAGGAATGCCACGTGTGGCAATGTAGCGCTTAAATAATCCTAAATTAATTGCGAGCATCAGCTCCTTAAGACTTCAGCCCCTGTGAAATAGGATCTCAGTTACTTTCCAGATGTTTTGAAAACAAAATATGGCTACTGTATAAAATATTACATAATCTGTATTATTTTATATGTTATATTTATATATGTATTGTCT
>JANHFX010024295.1:0-33640 GCA_027560015.1 Chloroceryle amazona | reverse complement strand
AGAACCTTTCTGCAAGGATTTGTGTTAATAGAAAAAAAAATATATTTTTTTTTTTATTAACAAATTAAATTTAGACTAATCATCTTAGTGATGACCAAAAAAAAAAATTCACTTCATAAAAAATATGTTAAAGCAAATATATATTTTTTCATATTAATCTATAGATCTCACAATGTGAAAATATCATAATTCTCTAATGCCCTAAGACTGATGTATTGCTGCTAAAATACATCTAAGTCCATAATATAGAGCAGGTAACACCAGAGGACTAACTTTTCATAGCTTTGTCATGCAATTTGACTGAAAGAAAAAAATCCAGATTTTATGTGACCCTTTCCCATTATTGACATGAATATATACCTTGAGAGCATTTATGGTCTGAAAGCTGATACTGGTTAGGACCGAAAATTTTAGTTGTCAAATTGTTGATTTTAAGATTGCGTTCATTTTGCTTTTAGGCTGATTTTCAGTGCTCTGTATCTGTTAAGGAGTGCATTTGATTTTTATCTTTGCTGAGAGGTTTGATGAAAACCTAATCAGTGCTCTCTATGTTTATTATGATTTGTAGAAGGGCAAAGTTCCATCACTTTTGTACAAATCAGTAAAAAAACCTACAGAGATGCTAGGTGGTTTCTGAGATTCTCATTTGTAAGCTTAAGTGTTAGAGGAATTTTTAGTTAAGACATCTGAGTGCTTTTGGGTCTGGATCTTAGGTTTGTACTGAATGTGACTGAACAAATGTTCAGGATTATAAATTAGAAAAAAAGCACAATACACAAAGAAACTTGTGGTGTTTAGAAAAACTTGGATATTTACACCATTTACAAAGATGTACAATATTTTCTGATACATAACTTACATTTACTACTGTATTTTAGCTTAGAAATAAAATAAGATGTACAATACTGCATGCTTTGCAGGATTTGCAGGATTTGCATTGCTTTGTAAAGGCTAGCCTTATTTTGAAACCTGTTTTCTTCATTGTAAAGCCAGACTAGTTTTACTAATACTAGCACAAGTACACGCACTGTTTTGGGAAGCCTCAGGGCAAGGCACGAGTGTGGTAGCCCCTTCTGGCACCACTGCTGACATCCTACCCTTGGGTTTCCCACCCCTCTGGTCACCCCCTGTAGTTGCGACACCTCTGACCTCTTGCTGAAGCCTTGTTCCAGTCCAGAGGCCCATGTTTGGAAGCTAGTTTTCTAAGCACACATTGCACTGCTAAACGGATTGTCTCTCTGGGAAGTTTATCAATCTTCCTGGATACAGCTGACTTGAAATTTTTCAACATCTATTTTTCTCCAGGAAAAAAAACAAACAGATCTTCCAAAGAGAATCCTCAAACAGCAACCTATCAATGGGACAGTGAGGAAGTTGGAAAAAGAACCCAAACAAAACAAAACAAAACAAAACAAAACATCCATCAAAAAAAAAAAAATAAAACCCCACAACTTATTTTCTCTTGAGAAAGTGGGATTTCTGCTGAAGTCCCAAGAGAAAGACAGCCTCAGTCCCATACACAACACCCTCATCTGCAAAAAACACCAGCTCCACAGTGTACAGCTTCCTCTGGAAGATGCAGACTGCAGTCGAGTCCTCAAACTAGAATACAGATTAGGGTGTTTTTTTCCTACAACTGGAGAAGTAGGCAGTGCCACTGCTTGATTAGTCTTCTGCTGTGCTAATGAGCTAAGCAGTTCCTGAAGGGGCTGGGGAGTCCTAGAGCAGGTAGGAGGGATGGGGCGCTCCTGGGACCAAAACCTGTCAGGTGCGAGGGCAGTCCTGCTCTGCCAGCCCATCTCTGGCCCTCCACAGTGATTCACTTGAAGCCTTCACTGAGCCATCCAATGGCCCCACAACCTCACCCAGCCTGTTCCAGGATTTGAAATATCGACAAAAACAAAAGTCGCAGTAAAGAGAGGATAACCCCACATTATTTACAGGACTGGTGAAGGAGTGTCTGAGAGCACATGCACTTGTCGCAGGCTATCCTGGAGTAGAGGTATCCTTTCCTCTGCCCTTGGTCTGACGCTGCTTACTAGGAGGCATTTTGGGTTTCAGTTGTGAAAATGTCCCCTACAGCATGCAAGATACCACTTGCACATAACACATAAAACATGCAGCACACATGTCTCTTGTCTGTACAGTAATGAATACGAAGATTTTAAAGGGACTTACTCTAAGATGTGTGACTCATCCTGAGCCAGGCACTGTCATCTTTTTTCCAAACTCAAAACCATTTGCTGCTGAGAGACTTGGTTACTTTTTCACACCTTTGTGATCTATTTCTTCAGAAACATCTCTCTCGGACTAGTAAATGGTAATTTAATGGGCTGTTTCCTCCAATATTCACCTTTAACTGACTAAATGCAATGCAATTTACTTGTCTGATGGATTAGGAGAGCAACTCCTCCTTGTGTAAGGTAAACCCTGTAAGTCACATACCACTCTTCATCTAAAGGCGCAGTATGGAGTTTCACTGCACTGTCAAAAGACAGGGTGAACAGGAGCAAGGCAGCAACTGGATTAGTTTTTCTGTACTCATTTATCTATCGCATTTCTGAATTTAGGTGCTTCCTTTTTAGTGAATTTAGTCTTAACCCTCCCTTTACCATGAGCAAAAGGCAGCTTTAATAAAATTCAGAGTTGGCAATACATCAGATGCAAACCTGTCATCAATCACCAACACGGTCCCAAATGACACAGGGCTAATGACAGTGGGGCAGGTCTTGCTGGCAGCTATTCACCAGGACTATGTGAGGAACCCCCTCTCCTGCCAGCGACCCCATGACTGCCTGCCCACAATTCAGCAATCCAGCCCCATCATCAGACAGTCTACAAGAATCAAAGTTGCCCATAGAAGCATTCAAAAAGCAATAGTGAAGTTATTTAAGCAGCTTATTTCTGCCCCCTGAGACAGAGGTCATTACAATGTGATCTAATATAGGGTCTATTTCTAAAATGCAGAGTGTGTTGAAAATAGGCTGCAAAATAATGCTGTTAGTGAAGGTATTAAAGATAAACAGTTATTAGCAACAGTCTTTCAGCTGACTACTAAACTGTATGGAGTAGAATAATGATGAGGGCATTTCACAACTGAGGCAGCACAAGTTACATTATAAATTTCAACACGCTGCCATGCTACATGAGTTTCATTAAATTATTTTTCCTATATTTGAACTTATCAGCTGTTCCCTCTTTCTTTAAACAGGACATTCTCCCATACAAGATCATTAAAAGTCTATTAACATGAAAAGGCAACCCACTCTGAATGTTAATAAAATACTAACACAGACTGTTACACTTGTCTTGCTTCTTTTGTTAGAGATTGGCTGGTATGGGAGGGCTGGTAAATAGCTGCCCCTCACCTGCAACAGTGCAGGGCAGTTTTCTAACGCTGTAATAAAAATAATTCACCAGTTATCTTTAGAAATTAACCTTTGCATCCATATTCTGAAGAGTAGCTTAGGAATCTTTCATGTTGGGAAAATGTCACAAGATACAAACACAATTCTGCCATGTTTTCTGGCATTTTTCTACTGAAGACCCCTTGAGAAAATTGTGCTCAGTCTAAAAGCAAGTGACTTCTACTCTAAAAAAGAACAAATATGCAAGATATCATCTCAATAGATGAGAGCCAGAGATTAGGATGGAAATTATTATATATTTTTAATTATAGGTTTAATATATATATACACATATATGAACACTAAATTTCAGTTTACTATTATTTTTGTTCACATATATATATTCGATTTTCACATAAGCCTCCCAAACCCACCCAAGTTGCCATAAACTGAGACTTGTATGATTATCTAAATTCCTTAGCTAAACTCACCTAAGTCAGGTTAGCATGTACAAAGGCCTTGAGAACACAAAGAAGGGCAGTCACAGAAGGCTATCAGATAAAGTATCCCAGCATCTACTTTACAGATGCTATCTCTCCCCAAATCCCCTTTAACGACTACACAAACCATTTCCAGTGAAAATGACATTAATTGGGTCAGAAAAATGAGATGAAAAAAAATAGCAAAAAAATATAGTAAAGGGAATTTAAAAAATAATGAAAGGAAATCTGTCTGCAGAGTGCATCCCATCCAGCTCCAGCTGCTTCGCTTTGAACTAGGGGGGTGCCCCAGTTTTTGCAGGGAGCTCACCTGCAGCCTCAGCCATCACTGGAGTCAGGCTGAAGCATGTTGGGGAATCACTGCAGACAAGTCTTTTGATATTAAAAATAAAGACTCTGCAGGAGGAAAAATGGGATTCCCTTACATGCCTAAAATCTGTTCTGTTTTTGGGGGGTAGGTTGTTCATACCATGTTTGAAGTAGTAAGTGCCGTAAAGCTCTGTGTCTAGGGCTCTTGGCTACATATTTATGCTAAAAATAATTTTTAAAAGCAAATCATAGAAGGCTGTATAACATCAGCTAGGCAGTATACAGGATAGTGTGGTAGTTTTTTTCTTCCCATTAATGCTTACAAATTTGAGTTTGCTTTGAAAACTAAATGATACTTCAAAACACGGGAGATTTAAGAATATAATTCTCATTAGTAGATGTTAACAAGCATGGTCAGTGTAAATCCCTTCATAGTAAGACAAGAGTAAACTCCTGGAATTCAAAGACCCTCTGAGGAGACAAGAGAAGTTACAAAAAAAAGACCCACTCAAATCTCCCAGCAGAAGGGTATCCATGACCATCTCCAGGGCTGGGTCTTTGTGAGAAGATCCAGACGCCCTGGCATGTACGCTGGCCCTTTCCAAGCACGTTCCTCTCTGCAGTCACTCCTGCAGGTGTTTGCTGGGCAGTAAAGGGACCAGCTGGGGTACTCAGCCCAGGCACGAGAGGTGCATTTTTACCATTCCTGGGGTTTGCTGGGTAATTACAAACCCAGGGGTGCTGTGAATAAACCACTGAGCAAAAGGCGAGGATGTGGCACTCTTCATCCCCACTGCTCCTGAAGCCGTGCAGCAAAAAATGAAAAATTTATTGAATGAAGTACACGGACATGAAATTGGATTTACCGAGAAAGGCCAGTGCTATCATCGACTGCTTAGGGAACTCGGCTGAGTGAGTCCTCGGAGATTGTTACGATTGTTGTTTCCTAAGAAATACAGAGGTACGAGGTGGTGTATTTTTAGGACTTAGTCTCGTGATATCGCGCCATCACCCCGAGTTACCAAACACCAGCTGAACCGTGGTAACTGATTACATGTTTCTGCTGCCAGCCTACTGCAAATGTGTGAGAAACGGCGTTCGCTCTGACCCACTTTCATCCCTCTGTGAGATACTACTTTCCACACTGACCACAGGATACGTACACACGCTAGGTTGACTCTCACAGTTCAGATGATGCAGGATAACAGCTTGACTCAAGCAGCTAATTCCCTGGTGTGGCTGAAGCCTCAGACACCTCAGCCTTGCCTTTCCCTGAAAGCATATATGGTGCCTCTCCCATCCAGGGAACCACACATCCCACAGGAGCAACCAGGCATCCTCCCACGTGCTGGAGCAGGTTTTCAGTAAGCAAGAGGCAATTAAGGGAAATAAACTTTTATTTCAGCAGTGAAAGCAGAGGAGGTCAGATCTCCTCTTTCCCAGATGTGTGTTAACCCTGCAGCGTGAAACAGGGTTGTAAAAGAGTGAGCAAGTCCAAACTTTGTTCTTGGAAAGCTAGTAGTGCCAACAGAACAGGAGATTCTTAATCAGTTCATCAATTATCAAATTACTCATCCAAATAAAAGCAACTTACTGTGTAATACTGAAACACTGGCAGAGAAGCAGTAGCTCAGCCCTCTGCCAGCCTGGGTGAGTGCCTCAGCCAGCAGGTAGTCAGCCTGCTCTGGGCTGTGTGTGCTCCTTTGGGACCAATGTATATTTTAAATAGAGAGATGAGACTGGACTAGTCTCATCTGGGAAAGCTACATCTCACAATGCCTTATCACCTACCTGCTTATCAAAGCAGTTGTAGAAGACAGGTATGCAAAAGATATTTTAAATTATTTCAAATCAAAAAAAAACAAACCAAACCAAAACAACTAAACAAAATGACCCCAAACCCTAAACTGGCTGTCTTGCTATTAAAAGCAGGACCCAGCCATCATTCACTTCAGCTGCAACCATACAGCTCAAGTCACCATCCCAGCAAATGGGAAATAAAAAATACCTGGTATTTGTTATGTTAGGTTTTTGCTCACATGACAAGTCACATCAGCTCAACAGAGCCCAAGGCAAACACGAGTGGTAGGCAGCAGGTGGAGGTGGGAATGGCAGGGTGTGGAGCTCTCCCTCATTTAGTGAAAGCAATAAGCTTCAATACATGTCCCGTAATTTTAGCCTATTTCCATTTATGGCTTTCAAACTTTGATGACTTTGGTGTTACATTAGTTGCTAACTGATCCAGAAAGTTTCTAGGTGGTCTTCTTAACCATAGGAATGAGATGTAACTAAGAAAGGATGAAGTTTGAAAGAGCACAAGAGGACCCCTTTTAAAAGGGTACCAGCCCCTCTCTAAAATGAAGCTATTTGCAAAAACTTCACTTCTGGACAACACATAGCTGGTTTTGGAGTCAAGGTAGGAGCTATTTCTCTATTGGGGAAGAAGTACTGCCATGGATTCAGCTTGGCCATATGGTCCTGGTGCTAGCAGATGCAGGAGCATAGGAGCTGAAGCCATGGTCCATCCCACCCTGTTGATCTCACCTAACAGCAGGCAGTCAGCATTACACCTGCATTAAGCAGGGGTGACATAACGAATGTGCCACATTCTGATTCCTCCTAAACCCCAGTTGCTGTAAGCTGCTGAAAACAACATACCTGTTAGCAGCAGCCAGGGGCAGACTTACGGCAGGAGGCTGGGAGGGCAATAGCCCTCGAATTATCACCACTCAGTGGGGCACCCAGCCTAACTCACATGGTGGGGAAACCAGCATGCAGCTTTCTCCAGCATGCACAGCTGCACCCAGTTTTACCAGCAACTCTTATAACCCAGGAAATTCTTGTAATAAAGCACATTCTCTTCAAATAGTGTTTACCATCTGGCTCAATGGATGTTTGTGTATCATGTGGAAAAGTACCCCCCTTTCCTCTGGTTTGGAATATTCTTTGACTTTTTATGACTACCCCTATTTTCATGGGTGGGAAACAGGGACAACATCTGCCCCTGCCCTGCCTTCCCTATACTAATGTTTTTCAGCCTTTATACCCCAAAAGGCAAAAGAGGCACGGGGCAGAGAGCCAAACTGCAGTCAGCTAGAAGGGAGAGGCATGTAGCAGTGGCTTAATTTGACTATGTTGTCATGGTCCTCTGAAGATCCTTTAGCAGATCACAAGAGGTGTGTGGATAACTCCTTCTAGACTATTTACTATTTTGCCTCCTTTTTTATGTCTCCTTTTTATTTGTCTCATCTCTAAGGGAGACAACTCCAACCTTATCAATCTCCCTTGATATGAGAGTTTTCCTCTCTTCCAATCATGCTTGTCACCCTTCCCTGAACCCTTTTTAATCCTCTTGTTATTACTTTGAACAAAGATGGATGGAACAGCAGAAGCAGAAGCAGCTCCCCAGACACACAACTTGTGAACAGCAGAAAAACAGGTCAAGGCTGGACTGAACTCTGGAGGAGATCTGGCAAGGTCAGTGGAGTTACCTCAGGAATGAATGTACTCCTCTTAAGTTTCTTGCCAAATTGAGTTTCCTTAGTATTACTTAGGCTGTAAAAACTAATTGTTGCTGACAACAGCTTGCATGCAACTGAAGTCAAATCAAACATATTTTATCTGGAAATGTGGATACACACAAGCTGTACTAAGCATTTTAGCAAAATCATGCCTAAACCTGTCTGTACAGAATTGCAACACCTGAACAGAGAATGATGTAGCCATCACAGACTCCTATTCAGTTCACTACCAAAAAGAAGAGACAAGAAACCCACTACAAATTAATTAGGGGGCTGCCTTTTCTTCCTATGGCTTGTGTCATTCGGTGTTTAGTGCCATTCAGGGTTTAGATCTTCTCATTCTCCATACAGAGACATTTCTTGGTTATATTTTTACTAAATTCTTCATTGTGATGCATCAATCAATACAATAAATTAATAATGCACCACTCAGGATATGCTGCTTTTCACTTCCATTTCAAATTGACTTGTTTTAGCATTATGCTCAAGAATGAATAGGAGACCTTGATTTTCTATAACATTATTTTGTGCATCTTTCACTCCATATTGACTCTATTCACACATATACTTTTATCTGCTTTCTGAATCAAGCAGCTGTGGTCCCTCTATCTCTCTCCATACAGCAGCATTTCCAGGCTTTTAGACAATTCTTGTTGGTGTGGCAAGACTCTACTTTGTCCAACTACTCTGTAACATAAAGGAAACCCGATGCAATAAAACCAACTTCCCATTAAGTATAATGAGTGATCTTTGTGTATGTTCTTGGGCTTCAGTGACTTTCAATCAGGCATTCAAATCTGGACCCATATCTTGCATGGTGACATCCTTCCTATCACCCTATAGCCCTTGCAGTGCTTGATCTAATCCCATGGCAGCTGACAGTAGTTCTTCCAGCCCTTCTCAGATCCTGGGGCCCTTTTCATCCATCTAAGGGCACTGTATAAAAAAAGTAAGATGGAGGCACAATCAAATTAAGTCAACTGAGCTGAGCCACATAACAAGGCAGTACTGGAATAACCTATCACCAATCTATCTCACAGCAACACCTTCATATTCTGGGCCTGCAAGATCTTCCCTCAGGCAGATGTTTTTGACTTGGCAGTGACTATAATTGCTTCTGTATTAAGGATGCATGGTGCAATATGGTGATCTGTGTTCTGAAGATGTCTGTAGGATCAGTATTAATAGAGAAATAACCAGCAAAAGCTGAAACAGTTGTCTACCAATATGCACGTTAGTGTCGAGCTCAGAGAGGTTCCACAGTCTTGAATGTCTTCATCAAGCATCAAACCAAAAGGCTGAGGGTATCCCAGTTTTATGAAATTGATCCAGGTTTTATGAACCCCTGCAGACAGCCCGCTCTCCAGTTGTAAGCACAGCCACTGTGAAAACACCAGCCTCCTACCTGCACCAGAACACCCACATCCTTCCCTACCATGGGGCTGGGCTGAGCTGGGCTCAAGAGCTGATCTCCTTCTCTACCAAAGCAGAGAGCAAAGGGCTGCAAAGACACAAACTGCTGGGTCACAGCTGGACTCTGCTGAATAAGAGGGTGATAGATCTCTCTAAGATTTGAAGTCATACCCAGCCAAAGGGATATTCATGAAATCTCACTTTAAATCCCCTTCCAGTTAAAAAAATGCTGTCCCCTTGAGATTTTTTTTTCAGTACTTGCAAACCTGCCAGGATTTTTAACATATAAATAGGAACATTTAGTGAGAAAACAGACATGATTCTAACTCTATCGAAATACATCTGATAGAAAGAGCTTTTAGGAGAAAAAGAATTTAAAAGATTCACTGCTTTTAAAGAACGGTTAAAACCCATCTTTCTTTACAGCAAGACCTATGAGGAATGGCTTTGATCCCTCGATATTATCGGAGCAAAGGCAGTTAATACCTACTTCTAGAGTAGCAGCATCAGCTTTTGTACAGAATTCTTTAAATGACTTCCAGGTCCACTAAAGTCGATTGTAAAACTCCACTGCGTTTACCGAACCAGAATTTCCCCAGCAGATCAGTCCACAAAAAGACTTTAGATGTTGTAATATGAAGTGTTGCAACTCTGAGCTTTTGATACATTAGGCCAGCTTCATCCCACTAACTTTGGGAAACTTTGCTGGCAACAAAAATCTTACTGAGCTCCTCTGTAGTCAATGGGGAACTCCAGGCAATAATTCAGGCTGACTCGTACATGGGACAAATCCAGGATCCTGGCTCCCAAAGAAATAACCAGCCCTGGGTTATGTACCAAGGCTCCCCGTTGAATATGTGGAAATGTCCACGTGCCTCTGCATGGGATCTAGGAAATCCACTAGAAGGAGTGGGGAACCCCCTCACCTAGCTGGCAGTAAAGGGCCTGGGGATGAAAGCCTCTTATCCCTTAGCCTCAGAAAGCTGCTGATGTGATGTTCTCATTTTCCTTGCTTTCTAGGAGAAGCGAGGACACTCACCCAGAGCTTTGGCCACTCTTCTCTGCCCAAGGCAATTTTAATCTAAATCTTATTGTGGCCACCAACATGTAACTGGATGACATTATCCAAGTTTTTCCCAGTAAATTGTTCTGATTTTTATGAAACAATTACAGGTCTGTTGGACTAGCAAGCCAGAAAATTGCTCTCTAATCTAGTCACTTGGAGTAGCTGTGGAAGAGGACTGCATTCCAGTTTCTGCTCTCATGATTATACAGTTATTTGATATGAAACATTCATTGGAGAAGAAATCAAAACCTTGATCTGACAGAAGGAATAAACATGTTTAGTGGATATCTGAGGATACCAAGCCGCTTTCAGAAATGAGCTGTGTTGGTCCCAACCTGTCATTCAAGAAATTAACAACCTTACCAGCAGAAACGTAGGTGCCCAAAGACTTAAGATTTTAACATGATCATCTAACATCAGAGACAAGTTTTTAAGTATTTAATTATGGTTTGACGCACCCAAATGCATGTAGAATGTGCTAGAGATACTACTACTTCCAGCTTTCTCTGCAACATAAATTTTATGGAGAAATCCAAAGAAAGAGGACACCTTGGACTCATTTAGTCTTGTTGCTTCTCCCACGTGTAGATGGAGGCATACAAGCATCAAACTACCATTAATAATTCAAAATTATATAAATAACTACGTAATTTTTGAATGACACAAGGAATGAGTTGACCTGCTATCTACATACCACTATCCATGGAATACTGGCATAACACGTTTGTCAAAGATAAATCAATAGGGTTTTACCTAGTGGTTGGAGAAATAAAGCTCATGAGAGGCAGATCTTTTTTAAAAACATAAATACACCACTAGGAGACAAGAGTGTGCCACCTATGAGATTATTAAATTTGCGTGCAAGACTGTGAAGAAGCTAGCCAAAACAATGAGGACCACCACTGAAGGGAATGAAAAATCATGTATTTTAAGCAAGGAAGTAGACCCAGGAAAATGAAACATCAACATACAACAATAAGAACTAAATGGGCAGGATAAAAAAACGAAGCAACACAAAAACCAGAAAAATTGTAGAAAGGAAGAGCCACCAAGGTCATCAGCTGACAAAAGAAGTCTCTGAAAAGCATCTGAATGCCTTTGTGCACTGGAAACAAACAATCTTCTGTACATTTACATGTACTGTTTTGGGTTTGGTTGTTGGTTTGGGTTCTTTTGATTGCAGAACACTACAGAATGCTTTTGCACCTTTTTTATAAAGCTCTCATAGAAACTACACACACACTTAATATGTATATAAACATCTATTTTAATAAGATAATTCATTCCTTAGCTTCACAGTGAAAATGAAAATTATTTAGCTTTCAGTAAGGAAGAAGAGAATCAGATTCAGGTTAATGAGATTTGTCCGATTAACCTTTTCCACAGTCAATGACTTGCAATGGTCCATCAGTCATCCATGCCTAAGTAGTGTTGCCAAATTAATTAATTCACGTGGGGGAATTCAAACATATATTTATAGAAACAATCACAGGCCACTAAATAAAATCTGGAACCATGTGTTAGTCAATGACATCAGGAAAACCATGCCTAGATCACTCAAACTCCTTAAGATGTACTCTGCATGACCAAATTGTTAAGAGTTTACAGTCTCGCTGGTATTATATACCCAGGTGAGAATTGAATCATATGAGGAAAATGGGTTATGAGCAATAAAAAATCCCCAGAGAGTTTAACTTGTTAATAAAAATAATTCTGCATAGTAATGACTGAAAGATAATAGTGCTTAGCAATTAGAAAATGACATTTCTATATGTAAAATTAGTTGTTGGTCTTAATCCAGTTTGCAGCAGTGAGAATGTAGCTAGCTGTATTATTAAACCCTTTCATGCTCTTATGGAAAAAGGAGTTTGAAAAAGCCAAAATGAGGACATAAGATAGACTTCATTACCTCTGTTAATGCTGTGGTTAAATTGTCTCCACAGAACAGCGTGGGGAAATTCTCTTTTCCGCTGTCTTTCCAGTATCTGTTACAGAGATAGTGTCCTTTTTTTCTGAAGATACCAAGTAAATACCTGAAATGCCATTAATTCTTCCTTAAGAAATAAAACCAGAATCACAATGTGCAGGTCAAACCCAAGAGTCAGCCTATAGTTTTTCAGGTACTCAAAGGGGTCATTTTGGGAAGATATATGTGAAACCATTTGCGTTTTTTGTTGGCATGCTTGAGGCTATAAATCAGGCACTATGTGCCAGAAGTTAAGAGCTGTTCCTGGGGTGGGGTTCTTCATAATATTTTCACAGGATTTGTTGAATGTTTCTTTGAAACATATGGCATTGTCCACTGTGCAAGAAATGGTAATGGACTCATCAGGCTACTAGTCTGTTAAAATACGGCAAGTTTTCTGTCCTGTGATAATTACTAGAGCAAGGACACCAATTTATTGCAGATAAATTATTGGATTTTTCTCTTTATGAACTGTTCCAGACAACATTCCAAACTTTCAGATGTAGCTATTGTTCAGAATTAGTTGTGATTCTCTCTATAAAAATCTCCCAGAGATCAGAGCATTCATTAAGATAAAAAAAAATTTCAGAGTGTGGACTGCATTAATAGGCTATATGTTGTTTCAGGCTTCAGTTATGCTCATTTCTACAATTTTAAAACATTGAATATTACAAATGACTATGTGACCAAAAACCAACTTACAAAACACAGGGCTGTCCTAGTTGAGTTAGAACAAACTCAGTGAGTTTACTTTTCATCTCTGTCTCTTCTAGCTAACTGCACTGGCTGAAGTTAGCAGCCTGTTTTCCCACATGGTGTCTGCTGCTGGTGGCAGGGATAACACCCCATGGTTAGAGTTACTATCAAGGATTGTTGTGAGGACTAAGGTCAGTGCTGGATCTTGTGTACCGCACTGAGGGGTGCAGAAAGTAAAGGCCACACTTATGGGGAGGATCAGACGGGACAGATGACCCTGAACTGACCAGCAAGGGTTTCCATCCCATATACGTTGTATTCAGTATAAAGCTGAGGGATGGATCATGAGAGTCAAACTCTCTTCTTCAATGGCTGGCATCTGAGGATGGCTGTCTCCATTCCGCTTTGATCTGGATCCATGTGTTCCTTAATCCAGTACCAGAATTCAGCTCCTGAATCAGGTTCCCATCTGCCACTGAGTCCAGTCTGGGACTTTCTCAGTTCCTGCTCCACAGCATCAGTGGTGATGGTCATGTAATTTCCATCAGGGTGGTTGAGTTTAATATTTGACTCTATTTTATTATTATTTATTATTTTCATTAAAGCTCTACTAGTTTCCTTTTTTAATTGATAAATCTCTTTCCCTTATTCCCTTTCTATTCATCTGGAGGGTGGGTGAGGGGTTAACTGAGTGCGTCTGTTGTCCTTTATGCACACTTGTGACGCAGAGCTGCAAAAGATCAAGTGCTTATAAAAACAAATCATAATATGTGTTGAATTTCAAGCACCGGATATTCAGTCCCGAGAGCTTGCTTTGCCAAATTCCATCTTTTCAACAAGCCTAGCCAAAGGACAGACCCTGCCTCTCACCCTGCATGACTGTGCATCACCTAATCTAAGAGCAGATTTTGGCCTTCAGTGTCAGGGATATACCCATCTCACCCACAGCCCCATGGGTCTACTAGCTGTACTGAGGGAAGCATCTGGACAGCAACCTGGTTCTTCAGCACCACTTTCTTAATTATGTTTTGCTAATTATGTTATTGACCTTCCTCTGAGGAAGTTCCTCTCTTGTGAGAACAGTATTAACTCAATTAATTTAAAAATGGAAGGTGTTTCTTCTTTTTTTTAAAGGGGCAGAAAGCATTCTAAAAATGGCATGGAAAGAAAGGGTACCAGAGCACAAACACCTTTGCTGACTACATTTGGTCATCTCAAATTAATGAAAATTATTTTCTTATTACCGAAAGTATAGATTGTGATCAGAAATGGGCAAGCTCCTTCTTCGCCATAATAATCAGGAAATAATATGTGCCTCATATGTGCCTCTGGGGGGTGAGTGGCTGGAGAGTGCCGTGACAGAGAGGGACCTGGGAGTACTGGTTGATTACTGGCTGAACATGAGCCAGCAGTGTGTTCAGGTGTCCCAGAAGGCCAATGGCATCTTGGCTTGTATCAGGAATAGTGTGGGCAGCAGGTCTAGGGATATAATTCTCTCCCTGTACTCAGCACTGGTGAGGCCTCAGCTCGAGTACTGTGTGCTGTTCTGGGCCACTCACTTCAAGAAGGATCTTGAGGTGCTGGAGCGGGTCCAGAGGAGAATGATGAGGCTGGTGAAGGGACTGGAGGGAAAGTCTTATAAGGAGAGGCTGAGGGAGCTGGGGTTGTTCAGCCTGGAGAAGAGGAGATGCAGGGGGGACCTTATCACTCTCTACAACTACCTGAAAGGAAGCTGTAGTCAGGTGGGGATGTGGCGCTTAGTGCCATGGTCTAGAGAGACCTTATTGTGGCCTTCCAGTACTTAAAATGGCCTGTCATAAAGATGGGGACAGCCTTTTTAGCAGGGCCTGTTGTGATAAGACAAGGGGTGATGCTTTTAAACAAAAACGAGGGAGATTTAGACTAGAGAGAAGAAAGACATTTTTTACACTGAGGGTTTTGAGACCCTGGCCCAGGTTGCCAAGCAAGGTGGTAGATGCTCCATCCCTGGAACTATTCCAGGTGAGGCTGGTTTGGGCTCTGGTTGCAGATGTCCCTGCTCCCTGCAGGGGGGGGTTGGACTAGATGACCTTGAAGGGTCCTTTCCAACACAACCTATTCTGTGATTCTGTGATTCATGTAGGTAATTGCTTCACAACTTAATCCACTATGAACAGAATATTGTTCTTCTTTTATAAAACAAAAAGAAAGATAAATATTTGGTCAATATAAACAACATACAGGATAAATAGCTAGGAAGTGCATAAAGAGTATGTCCTGGTAAACAAAAGGTAAAATCATAAGGAGGCAGGTCAGAAAAATGTTTTGTGATAAAATTGGCTAAAAGAATCAGAAGAAGTAGTCAAACCTGTCAGAAACAGGCTGCAAGCTGGCAGCCTGCCAGGTAATCAATAAAGCCCACAGGGCTTCCAGGAAGAAAAAAGCTAAGTGGAGTCAGTAACCACGAAAGAGGATCTCAGGGAGATTCCCATTGCACGGGCTTTCCTGGTGAGAACAAATAGGAATGGCTCAGATGTAGTAGGGGAGTATTTAGGACAGATCAATAAAACAGGTAATAAGGAATCATCAGGACCATATCATATTTCCCTGGGACTGTAAAAGAACTGCTAACTGCAGTGCACAACCCACCATTTAAAAGGTGCTAAGGGAATAAAAAGGCAGATGTGATGCCAGTTATGGAAAATAAAATTACAAAAAGTCCAGAGATCTACAGACCTGTAGTTCTGACTTGGGAACACTAACGTGGGAAACTTGGGATAAAGCATAGAGCTAAGGGATGCTGGGCAAACATGATACAAATGGGAAAAAAAAATACTATGATTTCTACAGGTACACAATGTCATTTCAGAAATCCACCGAGATCCTCAGAAAGATTGACAGCACCGACTGTGGTGGTGCTGTCAATGCAATGCGTTTCCAAAAGGTTTTGACAAGGCCCTACCCCAAAAGTTTTTAAATAAATAAAACTCCTGTAGCCAAAAAGAAATTGTAGGAAACAAAAGCGGTTTGTTTGTTTGGAGGTTTTGTTTGTTTGTTTACTTGTTTGTTTTTTAAAGAGAGATTTCCAGAGGAGTCCCACCAGCACGTATGAAGTGATGTGCTTTATTTGAAGGTATGTGCTTCATTAACCCGTTAAGCATCTCAGAAAAGTGAACAGCAGCATGGCAGAGTTTGTTGATGGTGCAAAATAGTTTAGGGCAATATAAACAAAAGCTGACTGCAATGTGAGAGACAGTTCATAATACAACTCCTGTGGGATTCTTATTACCTAACCATAGCCATCTACAACATAGCTGTTGGAGAAACAGAGTCACCTGAGGCTCCTTTTGTACTCAGTGGAGAGAAACAGAACATTTAAGGCTTGATTCCCCATGTCTGTTTGAGATACATACATTAGAATTGGAGGAAAGACAACTCTAAAGAAGACTCTTTCTCTCTATTGCCTGTAACAGGGACACACAGTGACTGTCTCAGATGCTTTCATCTACATTTAGTCTGATGAACATGCTCTGAGTATGCAGGCAGTAAAATAACAGACAAAAATTCAATGTCAATAAATATAGAGTAATGAATATGGAGGGAAAGAGCCTTAACTAGACAGACATGACTTAATGGATTTTAAATTGGCTATTATTGTCCAGAAAAAAGAACTAGGAGTCACTGCTGTTAGGTCTGTGGAAAGCTTCCAGTTCACTCACTGTTAACAGTGGTCAGAAAGACACATGGCTTTGTTAAGTGTCAGAGATCTGGGGACTCCAAGTGCATAACAACCAAAGTACAATTCAGGACAGGTCACATGGAAGTTTTATTAACCATGATCACAGGCAGAAAGCGCTTGGACAGCTTTGCCCTCTTTGCTCCCATGACCTACCAAGTGATTGCAGAGAACCAGCCTATAGACTGTGTCAGTACATAAGAATAAAGAATAGAAACCAAATCAGAAATGCAAAGACAGAATTTGGCAAAGCAATCTCTCAGGACTGAATATCTGGTGCTTCAAATTCAACACATATTATGATTTGTTTTTATAAGCACTTGATCTGCATAGATAGTGTGAATTTACCCTGCCTTACTGGTGACAGTTCAGGTCCCATCAGTCGAAAAATCATTGTAGAAAGAGTACAGGTGTAGGATGAAGACAAGAGGGGTGGTCCAGAGGTTGGAACGCCTGCTGAATGGGGAAAAATAGAATCTGCAGAACTCATTATGTGGAAAATACAGTTAAGGTCAATAAAATCAGGAGTGGTGTGGAGAATATGCTTGTTTATTCACTCTGCTGTAATTCTACCAATCTAAATGGAAGGAACTGGGTTGTCATCATACCATATCATCATGGCTTAGGCTGCAAGGGACCCTAGAGATCACCTAATCCAACCTCCACACCATGGGCAGGGACACCTCTCAACTAGACTAGGTTGCTCAAGGCCTCATCCAACCTGGATGTCATTGTAGGCATGTTGATAACAGCATCGGTCTGAACCTAATGCAGTGAAAGCCATGGAAGACTGTACTGCAGTGAAACCAGCTTCCAGGAGGTGGAGTGTGGGTGTGTGGGAACAGCAGAAGGAATAAGTTTAAAGGCAAAGTTTAGGGGAAACTGTAAATTAAAGAACAAATGAAAAGCTAAAATAAGGGTCATCACACACTAAGCAACATACAACTGGAAAGGCAGGGGTCTGCCAAGAGAAGCTGTGCAGAGTGAAGGATTCAGAGACCTGAGAGAAACATAAAGCTTGGATAACAGAAGATGTCAAACAAACGTGGTTTCTTAAACCTTTCTTAAACTTCTAACAGCATAGTGTCTGAATAGAAAAACAGCACACATGCTGGGTTGTTGACTGCGAATCCCAGGGAAGCATGTTCCCTTGCTGCAGGTAGATTATCCGTAGGTGGGGACAAAGTTTTAAAAGGGTCCTAATAACATACAATGAAACAGAAAACTGTGGCAGAGAGTAGGAAACACTTGATCTCACAGATTGATCAGAACTGTGGTCCATCTACAGCTAGTGACCCTGCAAAATTGAATTATGTTTGATATATATCATACATTATATATATAAAAAATATTTTTAACAGTCTGAATATAAGCATTTGAGAAAATGTCTAAGCTGCTGATCGAAGACTGATTCTTAAGAACTGCCAAAACTGCAAATCCAATAATGTGCAACAAAAAGTTGTGAATTAGCAGTTTCCATGCTGGAGACCTTCCAAACACAGATAAGACTATGAAAAATGGCAGAAGAATTAAAAAGAAGTAGAAATCTTCTTCCACATCCTTCACAATGAGTATACAACAGCTCCATGCAGGAAAAAAAAGCGGATGTGTTTCCAGCTGCTGCAACTGCTTAGAAATGCATCAGATGATATTCTGTCCTGCTTGAAAGAAAATAAAAGAGCCAACTCAATATTCAATAGACCTGTATTAATGGGGGGTTAAACAATGTTTAAACCGCAATCTTTGCAGTGTTTGCAGAAATTCAGGGGCAATCCTTCTTGCTGAAAAGAGAGACAAGTTCCAATTTCTTTATGGACCCTCTAGTATTTGTTCCCAGAGCACGTGTGACAGCAGAGGTGGGCATCAGTGGTGGTGGCACTGGCTGTGCTGGCTCCAATTCCTCCTGGATCCCACCACACCACTGTTTGCATTGAAACATTCAGCACATAGGTGGGAATTTTCCCAGCCCCTACATGGGGATGCAGAGCACAAAGTCTATGCATCTTTTTGATTTTGGTCTCTCCCTTCTTCAAAACCTCATATTGGATGATCTAAACTTTTGTGGCTAACAGCTTATTTAATAAAATATTGATTGCCCCCCCATAGTTCAGGAAATAGGATCTTCAAGCACTTTGATGAAGAACTGTAGTTTCCTCAAACTCAAGGTCTAACTGAAAGTCTAAATCCTAAACTGAATGTTTCCTATTAAATTATATCCTCATTTCCTACAAGTCCTATAAAAATAAAGTATGCCCACCAAGGTCATCAATGAAGGAAAACACAACTTTTCTGATTTCTCCAGCAGTAGAGGTCTGTCTACAGATACACCTGGAAAAATGGATGTGTGGTTTTGAGAAACACTCTCACCAAAAAAACAGGATTGAATCAATAAAATTTGTAATAGTTACTTGCTAAGTAAAACTAAATAAATTGGAAACTAAATAGCATGTATATCTTGAAGAAAAAAAAAAAGTTGCATGTGAATTTGGATAGCATAAAGTGCAATTATGCAATTAGATAATATATGTGTGCATATTATTTCTAGTTAATAATTTATAAACTTAATATTAGAGATGAAGATGTACTATGAACTAAGGTATATAAGTTTATCTCTTTAAAAGACTTGAAAACAGAAGCCAGTGGTATTATTTAATTTTAAATGAAAATAAGTGTATCTGTAGAGTTATGAAATAGGATTTAACTCTATTTAACCTGATGTGATAATACAAATATGGAATACAGACATCTATAGAAATCTTTTTTTCAAAGTACCCATGGTATTCTTACTAGTATTAATCATAGTGTAGTTAAAATAAAATTATATTAAAGAGTAACGTATTATAATCTAAAATACTAACTATGGAAAGAACATTTTAAATATTTGTCAGTTTCTTTCACGTGAAAATTCTTTTAAAATCTAATTCTAAGGGGTTTTCCCCATATGAGTTCCCCAGAATAAAGAGGGATTTATTATTTTTTTTTTCCTGACTTCTGGAACTTTTCTGTAGCCTATTAATTCTTTCTATGGAATACCAAAGGGACTAAATATACGCTGGAAGCCTTTCTGAACCATGATTTTTAGACTGCCCAGTGAAAAACATCTGTCTGTATAGCAGTTTTAACCAGCTTTAAAATTTCTATCACTCGAGTAGGAATATATGAGCTCTTGGTTAGAATACCTTGTGATCTTCAACCACCTTTAAACTTTGTTAAAGTTTGAAATAACCATGAGTTTGGTGAACAAAACTGAAGTAATTTTAAAATATAATCTACACACTAAAGTCAACTTAAATCAGATGAGGATCTAGTCAGAAATATTGTCCAGAGTACTCACAGAAACCTTACAAAAATTGCCTGTCTGCATATTTTCAGTATACTCTGGAAGAGATTATGCTGAAGAAAGTTATAGGTAAATGCGGTTATCCTCTGTCTGTTATCTGCACTGGCAAAACTAATGCTTTAGGTTTTTCTCCTTTTAACTTTAGAAATTAAGGCTCACAGCCATTAGCAGAGATGGATATCTGTCTGGATAGATAAGAGGAAAAGGTCTAGCGTGTTATGGTCGTAAAGAAAACTAACCCAATGTGCTAAATGGTCAAACCAAAAGAAGGTGAAATGTCTTCAAAATATTGCTACTACTGCCAAAGGAAATGCCCATCAACTTTGTTAAGTACCTTCAGGTTACTCCATTTACTGTGATGGGAAAATAGAAAAAGTACTATCCCTCTGTGTGGTGTGCTACAGCAATGGATCTGCTAGAAAACAAAAGGCTTTATTTGTAGAAGAGAAAAAATGAGTCCTGATTTACTTCACTACAGAGAAAAAAGGTTAAACGGTAGATGACTCTAAACTGAAGATTCAGAGGCTGTATCTGAGGAAGTTCCCCATTGGTTCTCTCCATCCACAAACTACTAACATCTGTCTGACAGCTAAGACAGACGGTCAAACTTAAAACTGAGTTTTAGAGACATAAAATACGATAAGACTTCTCTAGGTATTCCAAAGCCTAGACTAAAATCAAATGTCACCAAGGAAAGGATCAATAGCTTTGCCTTTGTTTCTTTTTTCCTCTTTTAACCTTGATCAACATTATTGGTCACCATAAAGAAAGACATTACTTTGTCCCAGCTTAAATACTTACAATCGTGTCTTTGTTTGGTGGGTTTTGTGTTTATGAGAGAGAGGATGAGAGGCAGCAGAAGGAGTTTGTTTTGTAAAAGGACAACATATGTGGCCCTGAACTGAATGACCAGAAGAGTTGTCCCCAGCGTAAGTCCTCTCCTGAGAATTAAAATTATTAGTGGCTCTGTCTTGCTAATAAAAGGGTAAAATGCACCTTGACCAGCTCCATAAGGGAAAAAGTGGAAAGGAGATGCTCTGCAACATACTGAATCATAGAGTCTTACGTCTCAGTGCAAGGTGTGGGGAGGGCAGTTGGTCTGTGACATGCTACTTTGTCACCTCTATCATCTGCTGTGTGCTGAAACTCTTACCTTCACAGCAAGAAATAACTTTCTGACACAGTTTTATATGACTATTGCTGCTAAGGTCACTAAAGCCAAAGCAAAAAATGCTCAAAATCTCACTGACTGCACCATGGGTAATATTTTAAGATCACCTTATGCTCTGCAGGAGCCCTGTCACAGAGGAGAAGTTGTGTCCTGATGCTGGCATGGCAAAGGTGCTGCTCCCTGCCCCACGTCACATGCAGAGACAAAACGTGGTGGCACAAAAGGCATAAACCCAGCTCCTGAGGCAGCCAAGATGGTGAGCAGGGCACTGCTCTAGCAGTATGCCCATAGCTCGGGGGGCAAACACCAGCATGTGCATTGTGCTGGAGCCAAACACCCCAGCATCCCTGTGCTGCATCTCCCTGGGAATCTCCAATTCTTCCTCCTCCAAAGCCTCCCTGAATTCCTGAGTGGCAGGGATGGTCTCCATGGGGCAGTTGCCTTGACACTGGATGCGGGGAGTTTTCTGCATGCATGAAACTTAAAAGACCTTCGTGAAAGCCATTCCTGACATCTTTCTCCCACTCCTATTTCCAAATGCAGCATCTGAGTTCCTCCTGTCATTCCAGCTGATGAAATATAGCTGTTGTAAAATGCTAGCTAACCACTTTTAGCAAATGGAGATAATCAAATAAAAATGAAGCTATACTTATGAAAGAAACACAGTTTCCAAAACACAGACTTTGTCTAGAGATTGTGTTTTGCGTAAGACTCTGCCAGCAGATCTGTGGACTGCTTTGTAAACAGTCCTCAAACTGGTGTTTGTGGGAGACACACATGGGAAGAGGATAAGAGACAGATGGACATATGAAATGTATCCCAGGGGAGGTTCATCAGGACAGAAAACGCTCAAGAGCAACACTGATGGGGATCTATGAGAACTGTGTACAGTGGAAAGAAGGTGAACAGGGAATAATTGTTCACTGTTTCCTCTTGTTTCCTGTTACACAGGAGCTAAGGGACAGCCTCAACTTTAAGAGCAAAAAAAGGAAGACTTTTTCCAACATAACACACAACTTAATTGTGCAGCTTGTTGTTACCAAATTTTTAAATTAACTCTAAAGGAAACAGATGAATTTGTAAAGGAAGGGATTACCAGGTCTGTTTACCAGCATGGTTTAGGTGCAATCTGCAGCCCCAACAGACCAAGCCAATGACAGCAGAAAATGAGATGGTGTCCTGGGGTATGAGATGGTATTCCACAAAAAAAGCGTCCCTCATTTGTATTCTTTCTAATACTTAAACCCTAGGCATCCTATATTGATCACTATTAGTTTCAGTATTATGTAACAGAGATACAATTTGACCTAATTGGTTGTTCTCACATTCCAGAGGACAAACCATGGATCTTTTGGCATTCTTTCTGACCTTTCAAGAGATGAAGATCTCCAAGCAGAAGTGGGGTCTACCTTGATCTTCAGGAACACAGGTGGGTGTGAAAGAAGCTGGCTTGGCTCATGGCAGAGCTCCAGTGCAGAAAAGCAGCATAAAGGAGGTGAAAGAAGGATGGGGTACAAAGGAGGAGTTTAAAAATAGTGCCCAGGCAATGATACCAGGAAACCCAAAGTTCAGCTGGAATTGAAACTTGCAAGGGATGTCAAGGGCAACAAAAGAGCTTCAGGCACTATATTAATGATAAAAGGTTGCATAAGGAAAACAAGGGCCCACCACTGCCTGGGTGAGAGTGAATTTTTACAGCAGACACAGATAAGGGTGAGGTTCTCAGTGTCTTCTTTGCTGTAGTCTTCAGCTACAAGGTCTCCCAGGGTTCCAAGTGAAGAACTCCCAGGAGTGGATGAGAGTTGAGTCAGGGATTACTTATGAGAACTTTGTTCATCCAAGTCCATGGGACCATCCAAAGTTGCTGGGAGAAATGGCTGATGTCCTTGGAAGGCTCTTCTCTATCAACTTTGGAAGGTTGTGGAGAGCATTTTGGGGTCCCCAATTACCAGAGAAAGACAAGTGTTTTATCCATCTTCAAAAAGGCAGAAAGGTGAACCCAGGGAAACACAGGCCGGTCAGCTTCACTTTCTTCCCTAAGAAAAAATCTTTCAGTGAGTCCTCTTGGAGTACACTTCTTGGTACCTAAGGGGGAAGAAGGTGACTGAGAACACTCCTGGGGTGCATTATCCAGTAGATCGAGGGAAGGGATTATCCACCATTCCTCAGCACTTGTTAGACCACATCTAGGTACTGAGCCAAGAACAAGATGGACAAAATGGAGTGAGTTCAACCATGGCCCACAGGCTGGTTGGGGGCTGAAGAACTTGTCCTGTGAGGAGGGGCTGAAGGAACTGACTTGGTCAGCCTGGAGAAGTGGAAGCTTTGCGGGAAGCTGTTGGCTGGCAGGCCCCCAGTAACAATGGGGAGGTTAGCAAGAAGATGGAGCTGGGCTCTTGACAGTGGTTAATGGCACAAGAACGAGAGACAACAGGCATAAACTGAAATCAAAGAGATTTAGCTTGGTTGAAAGGAAATTTTTTTTCTCCATCAGGCAGTAGAAGAGGCTGCTCAGAGACACTGGGCAGTCCTCATCCCTGGAGATTTTCAAGACCCAACCAAATAAATCCCTGAGCAACTCAGTCTGGGCTCAGAGGTGACCCTGCTTTGAGGAGAAGGTCGGACTAGTGACCTTCTGAGGTCCTTTTCAGGATGAATTATCCACTGAGCCTATGATACGATGATAGTAGTGACAATCCTTTCACTCAATGCTTATTTTTTTTTCCATCTTGGTGATTTTAGATTAATTGTTTGTTTGTTTTCCAAAGAAATACATTTTGATGTGTGCTTTTATGTGAGTGATGACTACTTTTACTGTCCTAACTTTCTGAGCTATTAAACCTAAAGTCCTGCTATGTAGCACTGCCAGTATTGAGTTTAATTGCTACTTCCAGTTACAGCAGCATTCTCTGTTGTTGGAGTCTGCTGCTAAGTCAGGAGATGCCGTCCTCTGCTTTTGTAAGACAAGGCAGAGATCCAGCAATTCAGGCTGATGGACCAGCATTGAGTGCAGCTCTGGCACAATGAGCCTTTGGCTTCTCAGCCACCCCATGCTCCACCGCCATGGGGAGACAGTTATGACAAATAGTCCAGCACTATGGACCACAAAAACCTTCTCCAGGAAGCTTTCAGGCACTACAGGAGTTCTTGATAGTACAAAAAAGTCATGTGTGCTGACTTTTAAGCTGCAGTGAGGGGCCTGAGTCCTGTGCAAGGGAAGGGTGCTTCTCTGGATGAGACCTGTCCTGCTCAGTCTTGAGAGCTACATACCATCTTTAAACAGCAAGCCTCACCCTGGAAAGAAATGCATACATGAGTTTACCGTTTCAACTTTCCCACACAAGTTTTTCTGGAATGGGAAAACATGTAAGCCTTGGGTTATTCACAGGATGGGAGTAAATTACTTCTGTCATACTGCTCAGGCAATTTTATCTTTCTGAATTATATAGAAATAAGAGCAATTAGCTATTGTTCCTTTCATGTATTTCAGCTTCCCAAGTCCCGTACTTCTTTATAGGGCAGCTAACAGTAGATATTTTGCTCAGACAGCTTTTAAGAACTGGAATCCATAGAATACAAAATTGTGTTTTCTCTGTACATTTTCCTCACTTCTCAGAAGGATGCTCAGCACACATTTCATACCGTACCTATTCTGTTCCTCTCCTTTCATATTCTAAGTTTAGTTTCTAAAACATATAATTGTTTAGCAAGCAGATAATGGGCTGTTGCATCACAGATGCAGGTTGTTGTCATTCTTGAGATTTGTGACTAGGGACATTTTCAATTATGTTTTCCTGTTGCACCAAGCAACCCGATAAAGGCTGACATCAGATACATGCAGGTTGCCATCTTGCATGAGAAATGAGTTGCAAGAATCCACAAATTCCCTAGTAATTCAATAGTATCAAAACCTAATATTTGCTAAGAAATTATATGTAAAATCTTGTGGTTTAGGATCTTTTGGTTTTGTTGTATTTTTTTTATATACCATGTTTTGGGACCTGCTACCAAAAGAGAAAACATCAGAACTACAAAGTAGCTGTAAAAAGCTGCAATTTTTCCTCAGAGACACACAGAGCTGGGACCACAGGGTGGTGCCAGGCAGTGCCCAGCTGCCTGCCAGTTTGCAGCCCCAGGCTCAGCACCATGGGGCAATGCAGACTACAGCTTCCAGATCCCAGCCACCATCTGTATGGACCCCTTGTCTTGGCAAGATGAAAGCTCAAGGATGCATGTACTACTCTTTCATGTGCAGCACAAACATGTGTTTTAACACCAGACAACTTTGAGGTGTCTGTAGAACTGCAACCCCATGCTTCTCTCCATCACAGGCGTACAACCCCTCAGTTTGTCCCTTCTCCACTGTGTCAGGTAAAAATACCTGCTTTTGTGCAGGATTAGGAATTGAAGCCAGGCAGTACAGCAATGTTAAAAAAAAATCTTCAAAGTGAAGGATGGTGGAAAAATCATTAACAAATGTCATGTCAACAAATACATTTAATTACAAACTGATTGTGTGGGATCCTTCTTGGGCCAGGAGGAGGATGGGAAGGAAGATTGTTGCAAGATGTTCTAATAAATTAGTGTCGTCTTAAAATTAAAAGATCACTGCTATAGAATTCGATCCCATTGTCTTGGAATCCATGGGGGTCTTGTACAAAAAGAAAAGCTACTGTACATTTTTCCATAGAAAATCTGCATTTATTTAGACTACCATGTAATATTTCAACTCTGCTCAGTTAGAAATGTCTATAATCTTAGAAGAGACTGAAAATTATTATTGGTATCTGTATTTTGTAGTATCTTCTTCATACTGAATACATCCCTGTGCAGAGACCTGCACAAAGTCTGTGGGGCATTTGTGGACTTGAGATCCAGGCTTGGAAAAGAATTGCTTTGCAAACATGAATTTACCTGCTGTGTTCCTTTCATATTTTTCCTACTTGTTCCCTGAGGTCTTGTGTTACAGCCAAATGCTGTTTTCCAGTTTATTTGTCTGCTATGTCTTCCCACTTGTCAGATGGTCAGCTATGACCAGAGCACCTTGTGGGATACGCAGGTGGTTTCTTGTGCAATTACCAGGCAAGATCCACAGTGCTTACCTTGCATGGAGAAGCCTACAAAATATAGAATCATTTGTGCTAGAAAGCACAACATAATTTTAATTATATCACTCGGTTTGGATTTCCTTTGCAACAATGGCAAGAGAAAGTAACTTTTTTAGGGATAAATTCTAGTTCCACTGAAGTCTTTAAGCATTATTAGTACTAGTGAGTTTTTGGGTAATTCTGTGGCACAAGGTGGACCTTTTGTGCACTGCCAAGTCAAGACTGGAGTTATGATTTAGGCTTTATGAGATTTTTGAATGTGTAAAACTCATTATTTTTATATTTTGTCCTTTGTTTTTTGTGCAACAGAGTAAAGTTATGATATTTTGTATGCCAATGCAATTATATTTGGTATCTAATAAATCCCAGTACTTAGCTTTTTTAAATGACAGAAGAAGCTTATTGATGGCTCATACTAAAGTGTCTGTAGTCTTTCAATTCAAACAGTTTTTCATAGTAATATGTAAACAGCTCTAGATGTGTTCTAGGCATCAGCCAAGATGTACCCAAGGGGTGCAATTATCACTTACTGTATTAAAGTAAAAAGAGGATCCGTTGCACTGAAAATATCCTGAGATAAACAATGATTCTAGAAAAAGCATTGGTTTATGTTTACTTTTATTTTTTCAGGGATACTCACTAAACAATGTGAGGTATTTTTCTGTACAGGTTTTATTCTTTTTTTTTTTTTGGAGGCATGACTAGAAGATGTGAGATGTCTCAGACCAAAAAGGATTTAAAATGTTGGATGATTCAAAATATCTGCCTTTAACAAATAACTTCCAATAAAACCAGACTGCTCAGGGCTGAAAGGCTATCACTGCCATGAGGCTCTTGCAACTCACAGTTGTAGCCCTCCATGAGCTTGTTACATGGAGACTTCAGCCTGCATGGCACTAATTAAATCATCAGGATCTAAAATATAAATAGCACAGACAAGATGATGGAGGAAAACTAGCTGAGGCATTAGTGCTTCCTGACAGTACCTTTGTACATCAGAAAGCACTGTAAATTTTCTGATGACTGTACTTCCATAGCTTTCTCAGTTGAGTCATTCTGTAAATTATGACACAGTCCCTTGCTGAAAAGGATCCAGGACATGAGGGAGCAGTGGCACTTCTGGTTGTTATCTTCTCTAGTGTATCCTTACAGCAGCTAATCACAAGACTTTCCATCCACCTTACATCTGGAGGAACAGAGTTAAGTATGAAAGACAAAGGCTTTAAGTCAGTCAATGAAAGCCATGAATAACTTCATTAGAATCAATGTATTCAGCCAGTGTAGTTTAGATAAGGCTCAGCCAAACAGACTCAACTATAACTCAGTTTCAGTGCTGCCTTGAATGGTGAGTCATAGTCTTATGGGTTTTAGACTGGGAAGATTTTAAATCGACAAATTGTTGATAGCTTAATGGATATTCCTTTTCCCTGATACTTTCCTTCATGTGGAAAAAAAGTACAGGAGGGATGAGTGATTGTACATGGTGATTTTGTAAAGGTAATATGAGTTACAGAGGGCTTTATATGGATAAGTGCACTGGGACCTCATTTTGGGTTGACTCTGCTCCCCACAGCTTGGAAGAGCCGTGAAACTACAGAAACCACACACAAATAAAACAAAATTAAAAGGTACCTAGAGAGTTAGGTTAGACAGAAGAAACTCAATTTCTACAGTCTGCCAAAGAGAAGGCTCAGGGGAGACAAGATCACAGAATATAAATGCCTACAACGGAAGAGGATTATTTGCATTACTGGACTATGACAAAACAAAACGTAGTGCCTTCAAACTAGGGAACACAAAGTGCAGTGGAGTAATTAAGCCCTGAATGGAGCATGATGCCAATGAAGAAGGGGCCAAGAGGGAGGACAAGGTCAGAAGAGAAGACTTAAACTGATATTGGAAGAGAGGATTACAAACATAATTAACTCAGTGTTTGGCAAACTGTGGGATTAGGAGTAGGCAAAAGCAATATTCTTTCTCTCTCCATAGAAGAACTCTGGGGCTTTCTGTACACCACCCATTAAGGCAAGACATCCTTGTCTTCAGTGGTCTTCTCTATGCAGGTAGTAATCACCCAGGAAGAATCAACCTACCAAAGCAGGGCCATCATGAACCCACACACTGTGTTCAATTTCCATGCAAGTCTGCACCAACTGAACTGCCCCAATGGTGGAGAAGAGTTTTTGGTCAGATCTGAACATCAACATTGCATTCACGCCAAGAGGCATCAGAGCAGGAACCCCTCATTCTTTAACTTGCCTCCACTGTGATTATTAGCAAAAAAAAAGCCAACTGAAGAATCATCTGAAGTTATCACCATGAACTCTCTGGTCTTTAAAGCAGGGATGTACAGGAAATTGTTACTGGGGCTGCTTTGAAACTCTGGCTGGTATACACAGAATGTTGTGCCTATAGTAATAGTGGGAGAGGACTGGGATGCTGGCCTGACAGAATTGCTCCTTGAAAAAAGGAGGGGGTGACCTGGCTGTCCCAGATGCCAGAGACAGAAATCTGAGGGTGAAGCAGGGGTGCCCTCACAATGCAGGATGAGAAAGTACCAGACTAGTAAAGCAGCATGAGCTTGGAAGAAGTCCTGTACTGTGGACTCATGGTGTACTGATCCACTTCATGGGCAAGTTGCTTGCTCTCTAGTTAATCTACAGATATATCTAGTTGCCCAAGGTCTAAAAAAGGGAAGAAGGGAAGTAACTAAAGGCAACCTCCTGCCCCCGGGTTCTCCTGAGGCTGGGAAGGTGACACAGATACCCAGCAAGACATTCGGGCTTCTTCGAATCCCAGGGCTCAGGTTTTGCTAGAGATTTCTCCTCAATCCACTCACTATATGGGCTGCCCTTCCAGGAAGCTGTGATCAAGCTTTTCCCTTTAACTTCCCAATCCTTTGTGAGAGCTAATGGGGTTTTTGTTTGTTTGTTTGGTTTGGGTTTTTTTTTCGGTTTGGTTTGTTTGTTTTTTGTTTTGGGTTTTTTGGGGTATTTTTTGGTTTTGTTTTTGTTTGTGGTGGTGGTGGTGTTGTTGTTGTTGTGTTGGTTGGTTGTGTTTTTTGTGTTTTTTTTTTGTTTTGTTTTGATTAAAATGAGCCATATAATAGTATTTAGTTAGCTAATATTTTTAATTCACTACAGCATTTTAAGATTCATTCTATTTCTTTTCCTCTTATGGAGAGCTCCAGATATGTGAAAATGAAGCTCTATTTTGAAGGAATAAAGAATAAGGTTTTGAAACGAATAATAAAGACAGAGAAATCACTGCATTTGTAGGCAAAGAAGGATATCAAAATTAGTTTACAATACAGAGTCAGAAACAGTTATATGCCCACAACTGCCATATATCATTTCCCCCACTGAAGCAATGTCAAAGGAGAAGATGAGTTCATTACCAAAATAATTTTCAGCTTAAAATAATTTCTTATGCTAATTGGAAAAGTGCTGTGGTCAAACAACAAAATGCCTTGGGAATATTGGAAGTAGAACATAGGTTCACACAAGAGACTGTACCTTTCAGACACACGTTAAAAAATGCTATTTTAGTTTAGGAATTTTTTTTAAGTCATTAGGCACACTTAATTCAACAGACATAAGTTTTAAACATTGCCATGAATTAAAACATGCACTTGTGTTTTGGCTAAATAAAGAAAATTTCAGAAGATGGCAAATTACCATACTCAAGAACTATTTCTAGAAAAGTAGTGCCTGATTAGTCCATATTTTAATCAAGTAAACAGAGGACAACCAACTCTATAAATGATATTGGGGTTTATGTCAGTAAAAATTAGCAGGATTCGATCTTTACACTCTCAGTTGTTTTCAAATTAATTGGAATACATAATGAAAGTAATTACACTCTGATATCTTAGTGCATGCCTCAGTGTATCTTGGAAGGAGTCCAGTAAGTAGTCTGTCTATAATGGATTTATCGAATAGTGATTTGTGTTTTAAGTTGCTCCTTATGAGCAATAAGCACAGAGTATTTGTATAAGTAGTAAATGTCTCTTGATTTTTACCTTTCTGTGGCCTCTCAAAATATATCACTAAGAATAAAGTACTGAAAAAAAATCACCTGTGATTTACTGGCAAGAAAGTCCCTTTTGAAGCTAAAACATTAAAATTGGCCTGATATTCAACGTGCCTGTGTATTGTACAACCTGTGTGTACAAATCATGTTACATGAATGGAAACATTTTTGTGTTAAGCATTTTGGGGATAAACAGCCTCTGCTATGTTAGGGAAGCAAGTCATCTTTTTTTCCAAAATGTAGTGGAGCTGGTAGAGGAGAAGTGTGAGAAAGACTGATGTGAAAACTGAGTGAAATCAAGACATGACCTGAAGAAGAGAATAACTTTTTGCAGCCATTTGGGTTTTCATGCAGAATATAGGGTACCTTCCACCCCACCACTTTAAAAAGAAGATGCAGGATAATAAATGAAATCGGAGATTCAGGGGCTACAGCCCTTGGATACACACTTGGGGAAGGAAAAGACTCTTGAAGTCAACAGGAATATTTCCAGTGGTTTCAGCAATCATCAGGAGGCAATGGGAACACGCTGAGAACAGCACCAGGATGGTGGCAGGAGGAAGGAGGTGACAAGAGACAGAGATTTGCAGGAAGACCACCCTGTATTAACCACCATCATGTTGATGCTGCTTTCCAGCTCTGTAAGCATTCATATGTCTCTTCTTTTTCTCTTGAAGGAAGGTTGTTTTCCCTGCAGTAGTGAAACATAACATTCACAAGGGGCTGTAACAGGGTTGGCAGCAACCAGCACAGCTGCAGACGGGGTATTTTAAAGCTAGCATGGTCAGTCCTGCTGTATGGCAACCTGTGCTGTGAAATCAACCCTCTCAGGTCCCACCTTCATCCTGATGAGGCTTCCCAATGCTTCTGCTGTTGGCTTCACTCCCTCCCCGGGCTTCTCATGTGGTGCATGCTGTGATGTACCTCAGAGAACTGTCACTCCTCTCTAGGTAAGGTGACCATCTTTCATGCCATTTTCAGGTCAGAAAAGCACCTAGCCCCACTGCAAATGACCAACAGGACTTCAACAGTATTTCCATTACAAGCAGATCATGGCTTTACCCCATGTCAATTTGTTTATTCCCCAACCTCACTAAGAGGAAACTAGGTGCTGTGGTAGCAGGTCTAAACCTTCACTGCACTGAATCAAGCCATTCCACTCACTCATTTCAAGCCTCATTTCACAACATATGGCATTCACCAGTCACCTTTGTGCTAACCAGACAGTTGCAAAGCGGCAAGAGTCACTGGCTAAGCAGAAAACAAACCAAACCAACCTTCCCCATGGCAGCCTGTGCTCCCTGTTCCAAGGGGATTGCACCCAGCTTGCTGGCTGCATAGCTGGGCTCAAACCTGCTTGGGCCACATTCTGCCTCACCCTGCACGCTCTACCTATGGACACAGGCATTTAGGTATTCCCCAAATAAAGTTTAATTTTCATCGATGGGCATAATATTGGAATTTGGTACCTAACAAAGCAGTTCATGACCCTCTGGGATTGCAGAAATACTGCAGTAGGCCAGCTGCTTTGTCTCTGTCAAAAGCAATGCCAGTAAGATGCTGAGGCAGTGCTGAAAAGCAGGCATACGTTTAAGAATGTCTTTGTAAATACATCCAGATATTCTTTAATTTTCAGATTCAGCTGTTATTTTTCTTGTCCTTTTGGGGGTTGGAAGACAGAAGCTTTTTTTTTCTATTTTTCTTAACTCAGTCTCACAAATTTAAATGAAGTAACACAAATGAAGAAAATACTGTTTGCCTCTCACAGCTAAGAATTCCACCATAAGTAATTCAGCTAAGCTTCTTCTATACAGAATGATCTGAAAAAGCTTCAAAATAATAATAATAAAAACCTCTTACTTACAAAATGTGGTACATAATATTGAACAAAAAGATTTAACTTGGGTTGGCCATAATGATATAGAAGATTTTTTGCTCATTGGAAAAAAGTACGTTTGAACTCATTAACATCTGAGAATAATCAGAGTAAATTTAGGCCTTAGAACAGGCTGTCATTGCCACAAATGTAAATAGTATTTTTAAAGAGTATTCATTTTAAATTGAGCCTTCCAGATTAAAGAAAAAAGGATAGCTTTTTTTGTGTTGGTAAGCATGAACATAAACTCTGATGTTTATGTACTTTGAGATTAAAAATGTACTAATCATGTGATAATTATCTACAAGCTTAAATACACCCTGTTCCACATTGGCAACAGCAGTAGTGCAGTGATACCTCAAGTGACACAGGACCTGACAACAGAAGCAGTGAGATAGACAATTATAAAAAGTTGGCTAAAAATGAGCAACTAAAATCAGTGGCTAAAATGAGTGACTCTGAGGGAATATGTGTCTTCTGTTGACCTCAGCCCAAGAAAAGCCACATCCAGTTAGTGAGTTGCTGGCATGTCAGGTAGAAACCACAGATGGTAGAGCTGGGTTTCCTTCAGGCCCTTGGGTTTTTGGGAAGGCACCAGGACAAGCAGAATTGGTGGTCACACCTTGGCGCTCCAAAAGCTGAGGCAGATCTTGAGGCCCTTTGGTCACCTTCTGCCAGTGTGGACATGGTGTTAGCAAGGAAATTCACATCCAGGCAGATGTCATTCAGTACAGTTATGGGTTCTCCAGCATGAAATGATATATAGTTGTTTCTCAGTCTTTCAGTGTGTTTTTCTACTGTCACAATCTTGCTCTAATGCCTTGCCTAAGATTTTATCACTTGTAATAAACAAATACTTGTTATAAAGTCCATTTTGCCCATCCAAGTTCTAAATCAGAGCACTAGCCACTATTTATAAGACTTCAATATTCGGATACACAAGCTACTCAGCATCATTTAGATAATGCGTTGGGGCTGAACGTGATAATAAACTAATGTGAATTCATTATGATTACTCAGAAAAACAATATTACATAATAAATTCCAGGTAATATGTTTCTGTTCAGAGCAGATGTGATCCTGGTAAGAAAAATAGGTATCCTAAAAAGTTGTTCCTTTGGACTGAAAAAAAGCTGCTGAATTCTTGAAGATAAAGATTACTGAAATACAGTGCAAAGACCTCTAAAAGGCCTAAAACTGAAGAGAAAAGGGGGGGAAAATGAGAGTTTTCTTTCAGTATGCAAGTGACTTTCTTGATATCGTATCATAAGAACCATGTTATTATCTAGTTTTGGGATTCTAAGTTGGTGTTGGAGATCTGGTCACTTCAAGTGTGTAATAACACAGGTACAATTTAGAACAGGTCAGATGGGAGCTTTATTAACCATGACCACAGCAAGAGAACATTTGGACAGCATTGCCCTCTCTGCCCTTCTGTGCTCTGCCAAGTGAGTGCAGACACCCAGTCTATAGAATGTGAAAAGAAAAAGAAAAAGAAAAAGAAAAAGAGAAAAGAAAAGAAAAGAAAAGAAAAGAAAAGAAAAGAAAAGAAAAGAAAAGAAAAGAAAAGAAAAGAAAAG
>JANHFX010024292.1:0-15888 GCA_027560015.1 Chloroceryle amazona | reverse complement strand
CCCCCCCTCCCCCCCCCCCCCCCCAAAAGAGACAGCCAACCAACCAAACCACCCGCCACACCCGGAACAATCCCAAAGAGTTGTAACATCTTGTATAATTAAATTTTTGTATGAACAGTTAAAGAAGCAAATTACTTCCTTTAGGTGAACATGGGTATATACATCTATTTATGCACATAAAGGCTTTAGATTATTTCATTGCTAGGTGATTGTTTATGGGAAGTCTAAGTATTATATATAAAAGAGCCTGAAGCTTGGTTACCAGTTAAAAACCCCACTCTATTCTCATGGATGTGTCTGGAAAGTAGTTTTTAAGGATTATTTTTACCTAATAGTATGTTAAGTGAACCTTCTAACTTCTGGGCTATATTTCAACTGGAAAACAAGACTAAGTTATTGTCCTGTTTGGGGTACCTACCACATGAAGAGCCTCTTAACTTTTTCCAGCTTGAACCTGCCCGATATATTTCAACTACATCTAGCTTAAACTGACTACCTAAGTTTAAAGGGGGGGAATGTTTGCTCAAATTGTTTTAACATCTCACTGTATATTTTCAGTAACCATACATGCTATTTTTTTTTTTTATTTACTCTTCTAGACAGTTCTAAGCAACATACAGTGTTTTGGGACTTTATATTCAGAACTGTATCATCAAATTTCTGCTAATGGGTTCAGCAGTGTTATCCACTTGCATTCTTATTACTTGAAGTCAGAAATACACATCTGGCCTTTAAAGATTTGTGTCGGAGACTCATTAGCACTTAGTGTCTTAGTTTACTTTTCCATATGCTCAACAGATTGTGTAGTGGAAATGCAGCTGTTAGCAGTTGTTTTCTGTACATTTAACTACAATGCTCTTCTGAGTTTCCAGCACCCAACTGGAATTTATTAAAACCTAAACTTCATGAGCTGTTCAGGAGAATAGAAGTTACTAAGTACAATCACAGAATAATTGTGGTTGGAAAGGACCTTCTAGATCACCAAGTTCAACCATACCTACAAGAATAAACAACGCCTAAATACCTGACCACTAAAAGGAAACACCACCAAACACCAACACACAAGACCCCTGCATGCCTGCCCCTAGAGCATGCTGTGAAGCACCGTGTCAACTTGTTTCTTAAATACCTCCAGGGATGGTGACTCACATAGTGTTACCTTCATACATACATGTTCTTCAAGTCACAGCATGATTTTCACCTTTTAACCCCCTTCTACAAGAGAGTGAGATTAATTGCTAGTCCTACTGGAGCTAGAAGGGGGAATCAAGAGTACCACTTTTAGCGGTACAAATATTCCATTTACCTTTAAAAAAAAAAAAGGAAAAAAGGCCAAGTAAAGGTATTTGACAGGGAATCTTCTCCCTTTAACTCAGTTTTGCATTTACTCCCTTTCCCACCCCAAGTCTTTCCCAAATCAGCTTTTGTAACAAGGTTTTCTAGATGGTAACAAGGAAGCAATTGTACACAAACGATTTTTAAAGGACTGAATAATGTGAAATGTTAGCTGTTCTGAATTGGGGGAAGGCTTTTGTTATAAAGCTATTGTAATCAAATGGAGACAAGCAGAACAGATCTGAGAACAGAGCTGTATCACACTTAGAATAACTTAAAGTCTCTAGTAGTAGCCATTTTTTAATAACAAAAGTACTGAAAAAGCTGCAGCTCAGATGGTACAAAACTTTTTACACTTCATTTGTTTTGCAGAATGATTTTGACTAAAAATGCAATTAAAAAGTGAAAGTTTAATAGAGGGCATATCAGCTTGACATACATGAAAATAACTTACATATTTTAACTGATTTCCTTTACAGAAGGAAACAGTAATTGCATAGAGCACATCCTTTTCCTAAAAGCTATATACATTGACATATGGAAGAAGGCACGGAAGTATTTCTGACAAACAAGTACCATCGAAAGTCCCCAGTTGCTTATAGATCCCCTTGCATTCCTTGGACAGCTTCTATTATTGTTCTTATCAGTCTAATGCTTGTGTTATTTTATGTTAACATGGTCACACCAGTGTTTTGATCCCTTTATGCACAGTAAGCAACTGGTCTCTAGCTAGTTAGAATTCCATGAGCTGTTTAAGGAACTGGTC
The DNA here is from genome assembly GCA_027560015.1 of Chloroceryle amazona. Taxonomy (NCBI): domain Eukaryota; kingdom Metazoa; phylum Chordata; class Aves; order Coraciiformes; family Cerylidae; genus Chloroceryle; species Chloroceryle amazona. The sequence goes on along the minus strand of JANHFX010024292.1, from coordinate 13,787 downwards.
AAAAGCTGACTAGCTGCAGTTACCCCTCAAGGGCCAAAGAAAGGCCACATTCATTTTAGGGGTAGGGTCAGAGAAAAGAAATGAAGACAACATCTAAACAAAAGGTAAGTGCAGCATCATAGGCCTTAAAAACAGGACTTGCACTGAATTGTGTTCAGAGCCATTTCAATGGCAGTCTTTTAATCATTTTAATGAAGATAAATGAAACAAAGCCCTTTATATAAACAGTTTATTTACTCTAAACAGCAACACAGACAGAACGCCATATAAACACAAAGGAAGTGATGCAGAATAAGGATGCTGGCTGACTTTGGATCTTAGAGGCTCTTAAGCAATAACAACCTAGTTTCTGAAAGATAGAAAAACAAATTCAGGGAGGGAAGGGGGTGGAGGGTATGATGTTTTTTCATACAGCCAGCTAGAGGCTAAATATAGTTCTAACATTTTAAAGCATGCCTGCATCAGATAGCAAAGTAACTAGAGATACTAGTGAATTTATAGAAGTATAAAAGTTTATAATTTTACAGCAGTTGAAATACTGACATCAATATTAAAATAAAAGCAAGTTTTACATAACAATCAAAAATACAAAAGACTGAAGGAAGAGACCCTGTATGAAAAAACTGGGGGCAATTCAGCAAATTTAGAACTGTATACAAGTGGCGAATATGGAAAATGGCACACATACAACCCCCTCCCCTAAGTGGATATTAATTGTACATAGCAACATTAGATTTTGCAAAAGTTTTGTAAACAAATTCTTGCCAAACCAATCCCTTCCTTTTTAAGATGCTGCATGACAGATGCTTATGATGGTGCAAACTTCTTGGCTTGTGCTCGAACCCTCTTTTCATATTCCACTCTGTTTTGGCTAAATAGAAGAGAGAGAAAGAGTAATTACAGCTTGAGAAGTGAGAGGCCATATTTACTGTTCTTCTATTTCTCTTCAATATGAAAATTAAGTCATTGCTGAAGGCAAAACTGTTAGGAATTAAATGAACACTACAATATAGTAAAGGCTTTTCTGGACCATTACTCTGATAATTTCCTTTGCATGGAAATAAGGTACTGTTTAAGTAATTACTTCCCAAACCTCATCTGTTATCAAATGATTGTGCTTCCTGACTTCCTATCCTACCAGTCTCTTTGCACCTGCTCTTTGTATCAAAGCCAGCTATACCTTCATGCAAGCATTCTTAGTCATCTGAGCCTAAGTTTCGCTCCCCATGTTAAGACCTGAGGTCATTACCAATAAATTCCAGTTTCCTAACAGCACAAAGTGGTTGATAAGAGCAGTTCACTAACAGTCAGTGGAATTCATATGATTTTATGTATCACCTTTATTGCTCTGGGGAGAGAGGGGAAACACTCTTTAAAAAAAGAGAAACTGTTAATGGTATGGTAAGTTCGACCTTTATCTCTGCAGACCCTGACTCACAATGTTAGGTTTATCCTAACCTTCAGTTGAAAGAAAAAAAAAAAACTAGCTCAACATTTTGAAAAGAAACAACCAAATAAAACCCACACACAATGAAAAAAAAACAAAACCAGAACAACCAACCAACAAAAAAATACCCCCACTATAGTTCACTAAATCTAGCATACTTGCTACAAATTGATTAAACAAGCAAGTACTACTTCAGGGAACTATGACCAGTCATTAAGCCTCAGACAACACATAAAAGGGCAAGTTCTTTATTTTCTATTCTTCTGCCAACAAGGGATGGTAGTAGCTTAGTAGAGCATCCATTTACATTCAAGGCCATATTTTGTATTAGCTGTCAGAAGTGTCAGTCAAGAGCTAAACAAAAATGTTACCATTACTCTTGTGCCAAAGGTAGCTTACAGTGACTAGATTTTGCAGACAGCTTTGCAGTAAACTTAACTTACTTTCAGCTATGAAGGCTTGCTGCAGTAAAAAAAAACACAACAAACACAAAGAAGCAGCAAATTATATCCCCAGAAGTTGACAGTTTTGGAGGGAAGAAGAAACGAAGCCAATTGTGGTCACATCCAATGAATAATTACTAGCAAGCAGACTGAAAACACTCTAGTTTCTTTTCACAAATTTATAAAATTTTATTCTAAATTTATATTGCATTGTCACATGAGAACACAACCTAGCTGCTAAGTGTCACAACTGGAGAATACACAGAGAAGAATGCGTGCTGTAGTAGACTTTGCGTGCCTACAGCAGAGAGGAGGAAGTCGGTCAGCACATTACCAGTGCTAAAATTACAGAGCAATGGTACCAAAGCAACCAAGTATTCTTATTCTGAACACAAAGTTTATTGAAGTTTAACATCCTGACTAAAAGATTTACCTGCATCTTCTCCAGTATTTATCAACTATGTGAAATTAGATGCATAGACAATCCTGCTTTGTTGAGCTTCTTCTACCAGTTAGACATTAAGGAGAGACACTCTCAGACTGAAGAAATACAGTAAATCATCTGAAATAATATGCATGTCCAAAAGACATGAGGAGAATAAATGTGAGCCTCTATATATTTGAAGTAGCAAACCCCATGTGTAATAGTTTCTTCCCAAAAGTTGTTGGGCTTTGTTTTTGTTTTTGTTTTTTTTTCCGTAAAGCACAGTGAAGTAGAACAAAAACTTGCAAAGACTGGTTTTGTACATGCATGTGTGGAAGGTGATAAATAAAATACAGACTACTTATATACACATGTATAAAAGTAAATTATTCCAAATTATTCCTGCTCCATACTCCCTCAAAGTGACTTTTTTTTTAAGGAAAAATAAAAAGGGGGAGAAACCTGCCTCATCAATACCGTCTCCCAAAGGTGCTGCCTGCAACTGTGGCCACCTAACTGTCCTCCATGTGCACTCATTCCCACCAAGTCGTCAGTAAATACTTAAAATATTTTAGCCTAAAAAATATAACCAGTACTTTCTATAGCTCACAAATTACCACCTTTCCTAACCAATGCAAAGTTCATTCTGCTAAAGCTACAAGCTTTCTGCACTTTTTAACCCAATTCTTTTGGAAGATCTAGTTTTCACAAAACACTGCACGTATCTTGCAGCAATCACAGCAGCTCTCCTTCATCCTTCAATCACAAGTGGTTATAGGTACCCACTACTGGACAAAAGTTACTCCTATACTGATTTCAGAATCACAGAATCATCTAGGTTGGAAAAGAACCCTGGGATCATCTTGACCAACCTTTCACCCTACTCTGCAAGTTCACCACTAGACCATATCCCCCAACAGTACATCTAAGTGATTCACATCCAGGTATGGTGACTTAACCACCTCCCTGGGCAACCTATTCCAATATTCCACCACTCTTTCCATGAAGATTTTTTTTCCTAGTGTCCAGTCTAAACCTACCTTGTTTCAGCTTGAAGCCATTCCCTCTGGTTCTATCATTAATTACCCAAGAGAAGAGACCAGCACCAACCTCTCTACGATGTCCTTTCAGGGAGTTGTAGAGAGTAATGAGATCTCCCCTCAGCCTCCTCTTCCTCAAACTAAACAGACCCAGCTCCTTCAAATGGTCCTCATATGATTTATTCTCCAGTCCCTTGACCAACTTCGTTGCCTCCTCTGCACCCGCTCCAGCACCTCGATATCCTTCTTGTACTGAGATACAAGAACTGGACACAGTACTCAAGGTGAGGCCTCACCAGTGCTGAGTACGGGGGGGACAATCACCTCCCTACTTCTGCTGGTCACACCATTTCTAATACAAGCCAGGATGCCTTGTAAGAGCACTTGTTACTTAATTCAGTATCACCTATCACTGGTCTTGTGATACTATGCCTCAGAACTACTACTCAGCCTTTAGGAGAAAAGGATTTTATGTTGGGCTAGAACCAGGATTAAAATCACAGTCTAACTGAAGGAGCCTTCAGACTCTACTGCTGTTGTGATGCTATTAAAAGTTCAATTAGCCTATTAACCATGAAATTACTGTTTTGTTCAAGTTTAGCACAAGCTAGCATCTCCACAGGATAGAGCCAAAATTCCCCTGATCATTCCTGAAATCATTTACATATTATAGTATAAATAACTAACAGCTATAGACAACAGGGATAGTTTTCAGGCTGATAGATCAAGATACTTACCAGTAAATTGTGTAAGCCTCTGCTTGAGCTGGGTCTTGAATATTTGGTTCGTTTAGAAGTTCTTGTATTCCTAACAAGATCTGTGGGAGACGGAATAGCAATATACATGGCTACGTTACTCTAAGACATTCAATTAAAAAAAAAGCCTTAGAAACCAACTGCAGAAACACACAGTGGACATCTTACATTCACACCATACAAACAAGCAAAGCAAATAAAAGGGCCAGAAATATGTGTAAGTACAACTAATGACCTGTTTAATTGTGATTGCTGGCCTCCAGTCCTTATCCTCCTCTAAGATGGAAAGACACACCGTGCCTGAAGGATACACATTTGGGTGGAATAATGGTGGTTCAAATTTACCTGATGAAAAAGAAAGAATCATTTACATGCTGTGCTGAGGTAAGATGAAGATCAGAGTTGTTTTAGATCAGTGGAAATAAATGTCCAAAGACACTCCTACCACCTCACCCCCCCAAAGATGAAAAAATACCACCAAAACAAAACAACAAACAACAACAACAAATAAAACTACACACACAGAGATTTCTGGAGCTACTAAAACTGGTTTTCTTCTTGGCTCATCCTGCACCTAAAGCAGGAACTCCATTATATCTGTGGTATCAATCCAGGCAATGTAACACTATCATTGCGACCAATAATCTTCTGTTTTAGGAACATTAACTAACAAAATAGTTTGTAGAAGCTTTGTGATAAAGACCTTTAAAACCAATCCTGTCTGTACAACCTCACATACTACTATATAAAGGAAAGAAACTGCTCTTTACTCATCACTTCTCTCTTCACTTTAAAATAGTGCAAGTTCCATAGAAAGATGACTAAGTTTCTAGCATTTTTCCAGCTTCATTTTTCCTTTATCAAGATGCACCGAACAAGAGTAGCCAAGTTTAAGTTGCAATATTAATTAAAGGATTAGGCTTGTGCAGCTCTCTTCCAGCCACTCAATCTATATTCTGGCATTTCTTTAATCTTTACAGGACTTAAAAGCAACAGCCACCATCTTGAATAACTTAATGAACACTTGTTTAGCAATATATGAAATATCTACATGTTAGTGCAGTTTTCTAATCCATCTGCCATCACAAGTAAGTCTTGCTTATGAGTTTCTCAATGAAGTTCAGCAGGAACTCAGAAGCTGCACTGGTAAGAAGTCTTACCAGTCACATGTACATCTTATTGTAAGTCATCAGTTTAACACTTGCAGGATGTGCTAGTTGGTATTTCTCCAAATATGTATGTTAAATATTTTCTAGTTAAAAGATACTTTTTCCCTTGTGTCACATGTGTTTAGGTGGTAACAAACAAAAGGAGTAGCCAAGATAACTGATACAGCTGAAACACTAAAATGAAATGAGAAAAAACTGCTGTCAAGAGTAACCTCTAATCACTGTCATTGATTTGACATGGTAGCCAATTCAAGAACCAAGAAACCAGGCAGGGCAATAAATGTTTTCAGATTTCTAAAGCAGGCAAATTTGTGATGGTATAAGGAAAACCTCAAAAACTTTTAAAAAGTGGTATCTAATAACATTGTTTGTCCATAGTATCAGGAAAAGACCAGATCTGTGTTTTACAGCAAGTTGATGGAACTTTAATTTTTTCCAAGTTCTTGCCTTTTGAATTCTAGGCTTAGAAGACCAACTTAACAGTAAGAACACACAAAGTGATTTGGTCTAACCATGCCTACCTGTTAGTTTCCAAAGAGTGCTGATAATGTAGTGAACACTTCAAGTGGTACTTCTGTCAAAACTTAGAGGAAACCCCAACAGCAATCCTCCTCCCCCTCCTAATTTTGTTATATTGAGCATTTAATTCATTTCATCACAACTTTCTAAATGCAAAGCGGGGGCAGACACAAAGTAACTTCTAAAAAAAATACATGTAAGAAGAAGAAAGTAATAACCATCCTTTGAACCTCACAGACTAGCTTAACACTGCTCTAATAAACCTGTGATTTTACTACTTTTACTTACATTTTGGGGGTGAAGAAGGGTAGTCATCCTTGAAAAGCATCCTTAGCTTAAATAAGCCTCCTTCCCATGGTGTCTATGAAAAGTTGCGGTAGAGTTTTGATTACAGCATGAAGTCAAACTTGTGGAAAAAAAGCTTATCAAGAATACAGTTTCTCAAAGCACAAGACATCTTTCTGCAAAAGAGTACTACACTGTAGCATGCTGCCTAGACAGAGACAAGTTATCCTACCTATGTAAAGAGCTGAAGATGGAAAACCCTGCTTTTCCACTTCATTATAGCTACTAAGTATTCCTGAATCATCAATAGTTGGGATCATCACCAGTAATTCTATATACAAGTAGAAGTCTCTTAGTACACAGAGGAACAGAATACTTCTACAGGTTTACACAACAAACATGCAATGAGGAAGGGGCCATTATACCCCAGCTTGAAGTAAGGCTAAGACAACATGTGGATCACAGAATGTTAGGAGCTGGAAGGGATCTCTAAAGATCATCTAGTCCAACCCCCCTGCCAGAGCAGGATCACCTAGATCAGGTCACGCAGGAACGCATCCAGGTAGGTTTGGAATGTCTCCACAGAAGGAGACTCCACAAGCTCCCTGGGCAGCCTGTTCCCGTGTTCTGACACTCTCATCATGAAAAGGTTTCTCCTTATGATATATCCTTATCTCCTATGGATATACCCTTTAAGCACATGGATGCAAATGGCTTCTATTTTGCCTCATGATAATGTGGCTAAGAAAGCCACAAATGAACAAAATATCTGGACAGAACTGTAGTACTGCTACAGTTAATAGAAGGTTCACTAGTCTAAACTAACCCTGTGTCCATTTGTTAGCAAGTAACCTCAGAGATTCCATCTCTCTGTGTAACAGAAACTTCAAGAAGCTTTTTATCCCCATCAGAAACTGGGAAGAGCACCTGATAAAAGCAGTGACCATACTACAGCACAGGCCTAGTAAGATAGACATACTAAAAAATCATCTAGCAAAGGACAAAAAGCCTGTCTCAAGTATATAGTTCTTTATCCTCTTGGAAATAGAAAAAAAAGCCCATTTCTGACAAAGTGATTTCTGGTAAGAAGTGCAGAAGCATACAAAAGTTTATCATATATGTAAAATTCATACCACTTCTCCCTTGCTATGGAAACACTGCAATGAAGGTTAAGTGTTATGTTCATTCTTTAAAACAAACTGGAGTAAAGATGGTCTTGTGCCTTAAAAGCACAAATGATCAACCTCAGAGATAGACAATTATATTTGAAGACCACCTTAGGAGGAAATCTCTTAATTCTTTCCTATGTGATTCATGTGATTTTTAGCTGAAGGAAAAAGAAAAAAGAGAAAATAAAACACGACCGAAAAAAGAAAAAGCATTCCATTGTCATTGGTATTTATTGTGCACACTCTCAAGCTAGGATAGGAAAAAAATCATGCTACAGCATATACCTAGATAACCGTGTTTTAAAAGGCAAATGAGTTTAATTGTATTTGTTAGGATGTATTTAAAGAACTTGTTCTGAATAGTTGTAGGGGGTTGTCAACAGCCAAAAATATCTAGTCTCCCTACCTTCTCAGAGCAGACAAACTTGTTCGTTTTCAGAAAAAAAAAAAAAAGGAGCCTTTTCAAAGAATAAACTTTTCCTATTTCAGTCATAGGGGAAAACAAATAGGTTTTAATAATTTCTTCAAGTAGAACACCAGAAGAGCCAACAAGAAGCTTTTACTGTTCTTCTGATAGAGTAACATAGCTTATGGATGAAAGCTAGCAGACACTTTAAAGCCTTACTGAGGTAACAGAATGACAGCGGTATCGTCAAGATCATATTGCGTTACTGGACAGGTTTCAGATGTTCAGAGTCAAATTCTAAGTGGTTAACAAGTGATATGCTGTCAAAACAAGTGAACAGAGATATCCAACACAGCACTTACACCACTTCAATTTTTGGTCTGACTGAGAAGAGAGCATCTTGGTTGTTTTACCAACTCCTCCATCTCAGAAGAAGCAGCTGCAGTACAGCATGCCTCAAAAGACAATGGTGAGAGAGCAACCGGTTGGTCTGGCAGAGATGAGCAGAGCATGCTGCTGGCATTTTTATTCAAGTAAAAATCCCAATTTTTTAAAATTAATCTCTACAAGGAATAAGCAAAATCTTCCTTGTGCAATACATGTTCTAAGAGACAAGAAGTTGTCTTTAAGAGTCTTGTTGACTCCATTTTGTGGTTTAAAAATCTTTAAAGCAGTAGCATGAAAATTTCACAGAATTATTTAAAGAATACATCTCGATAAGGTACATAACTGGCTATTATAAGGGATGATCTTGTTTTGGCAGAATACACAGGGATGAGTTTTTCCTCACAGATTATTCTTAGGTGCTTCTTTAAGAACTAACTTGAGCTGCACAGAGAACTAATAAAGTACTGAGCTGTTACAACCACAGCAGCAATGCCACCTTCAGCATTAAACTGAAGCAGTAGTAGATGATCTGCAGGGTTTGCCTACACACTTTGTCTTCTCAGAAGCTAAGAAATGAAATCTTAAGGGGACTTAAGTTTGCAAGATGCAACAGAACAGGCAGAGCAAGAGAAGATGCCCCACATCCAATGCAGAAATACTAAAGACCCAGAAGAATCAAAACTACAAAGCAATTAATAATATTAGCTCAGAAGAAACTGCATCCAATGAATTCAAGCATACTCTCTACATACTATTTTCAAAATAGAAACAAGGTTCTGCTCACAATAAGATCTTACAAAGGCAATGTACAAAATTAAAGAAGTTTCATGCGTTAATAATTATTTCCACTTCAAAATTTACATTTGTTGTATCTCCTAGAAACAGAGCAAGATGATAAACAATTCTGACCTCTAAAGACTTTTTCCTTTCCCTTGATATTTTAAGGAAAGGGACACAGAAGCAAAAGTAAAATCAGATAAGAAACGTTGTTTTAGTCTTTTCCTCATAAAAAAAAAGAGAAAATTCCATTAAATGGAAGGCAATGAAATTTCCTGTTGATGATGTAGAATTATTTCTCACAAAATCCAAAAAGTTAAACCCAGCATTCCAGCATTTCTGTAGGACTGAAGGGTCTTACTATTTTGTGGACAAAAAAGGTACAGGCACTTAACCATCAAAGACAACATTTTGGTTGTACTGATTTTCAAGCTTTGGGGCTTAAACCAGCATTTAGAAAGAACAGAAGTCATAATAAATGCTGGCATGAAGCAGAAGACAATCTCAAGTGTGCTCAGTGCAGGATTCTTACATGCCACTCTGCAAACCTTTATTGACAAGGTGGTCGGTGCCTACAGTCGAACAAGTATATTCTGTCCAATACCATTTTATCCCATCCCACCTGGATTCTGAAGTAACAGCAGGATCCAACTATTTCAATTAAACTACACGCAAGTTATACTTTTTAATTGTCAGTGTAATGCATGAGCAGGCTTATGTTACTTTTTCACTGTGAGGTGTTAGGACAATAGTTAAGTCTTACCCCTTTCTTTCCTGGAATAGCACACTCCCAGTTCATTAGATTCATTGTGCCATCTGGATTTTTTGTAGGTACTGCTACAAATCCCTGAATTAAGGCAAAAAGCCAAAAAGTGAGGATTTCAGAGGATGTACTTAGAAAACTTAATGATGTTATCTTTATACCGTGTTATTATTTTTTGCACTACATAGTTTTAGGTAGCTTCTTAGTTTAAAAAATAATTAATAATAATAGAAAAAAAATCACATCAGGGTAAAGAAAAAGAAATCATCATCAGAACACGAAAACAACTGCAGTGAGAAATTTGCCAGTTCTGAGACTTACAAATGGATGATCTTTTCTCCACGCTTTTCTCTCCTGTGCAAGTCTGCTAAGAGCTATGCCAGACATATTCAGAGTCCCTCTAAAACAAAAACAATTGCTTTTAGTGTAAGTTTTTACTTATAGGGTAAACAACACATTATATTATCTGTTTCTAAACCATGTTCAGTCAAGAAATATTTTGGCTTCTGATTTTCACTGCTATAACCAAGACACACCTTTTTGCACACCCTGCAAAAGTTAACATCAGTAATAGCATCAAGTTTCCCCATGTCAACACCTTTTTAGTTACTGGACTTCACATAAAAAAATACTATCCTCGTGTTTCATATTTGAACCACATCTCATAAATGACTGACAGCAGCTTAGCAACAGAAATACTATTCGCAACAGGAAAAGTGCTCAGACTTCCTACTTGTGAGACTGATAAACTCTACCTCCTTACTACACCACAGGCAAACACCTGTACCGCTCCAGTTTCCAACAAGCAGTGTAAGAAGAAATGCTATTTTTAGTCTGTAAATTCCTTTTGAAAGCCAGTATTCTACACAAAAGCAACACAGGCACAGAATTTATCACCTTGATTTTCAGTGATGTCTCTGTACAACTACTGGACAGCAGCAGGAACAGAGAGCAATACAGAACTGAGCTAAGGAAGAGCCAGCAGCCCACCCAATTCTACAAGGCAAGTTTTCAATTCCAGTATAAACTAAATGATCTTTCTGCAGCTTCACTGCCTTAATAACAGCCAAGTATGGTGACAGAGACTGTAGAAGAAACACACAGAAGACAGGTCACTACCACATATGATGCAAGAATAGTTCTAGACACAATGGTTGCAACAGACCAGTGCTTTTGAATTCAGGGGAGGATTCTCCATTCTCCCAGAACAGTAGTCAGTCAAGTTTATTTGCCAGTGTCAGACTGTATCTAAACTCAAGGTTTCATTAGACACATTGGTAAAACTCCAATGACGTGGAGGTTAATCCTCCTCCTTATTGCACTTCTATCCATTTTAAGTAAGAGATGATAACTGGTAGTTGAAGAAGTAAGGTCAATTCGTTCTCAACTCCACAGGCAGCTAACAAGCCTTTATGGCAGCTAGGAGAGCAGAATTCTTCCCCTAAAACAAGCTCACAGAATTAATGAAATTGGTATTACCACTCAAAACAACCATTTAAACACTAGTTAAGAATTATGTAGAAGTCACATCCTATTAGTATGTAGCTTACTTCTAAGAGTATTGCAGTCTACCACCATAAGCTTATAAATTGTATCTCACAAAGATGCTCACATGTTCCTTGCTATGCCCTTTAGCATGTTCATGCTGAAAAGACTTACCAGGCACTGACCTATTCCACGCAAGATATGTATGTATGTTCATGTCATGTTCATCTACTATACCCTTTAAAGATTAGAAGACAGCACACTTCCAATTTGAGCATCTACAGATCAAAAGTGACTTAGCAGTACAGACACCTTAACTGAAAGTCTTTAAAAGCACCATATTAAGAGTCCTACGCCTTTCATAAGACAACTGGTATTTCAAATCCCTCCTCCTAGCTTTTTTCAAAGTCAGTTTTGCATGGATGGCAACAATTCTTAATTGTGACTTCAAGCCAGCAATTAAATCCATGTCAGATAAAGCTTTTTAAAAGGGACCATTAATCCTATATTCAGTCCAATATTCCTCTAGTGTTCTCAACACATGCACCTGTATCTTGGTTATATCAGGAGACTTTACAGGACTTGACATAAAATTGTACACACCACTTCCAATTTTAGTCTGTTCACACACAGGAAATGTGGAGCCACTGAAAAGATACTGTCAAAACAAAAAGACTCTCCCTTAACCAAATTATACAGGGAGTCGTTTTAAGTATTTTGTGAGCGTGTGCCTTTGCAACAGATGTAAATGAACTGTACAGCAGAATTTCAGTTGTGCTTTTATTACTCGGTGGTCCACTGTAACAATACTAACCTTCTCAAAATGACAGGAGAAAATTATTTTTGCTTATAAACTATTGAAGTATTTTTAGTTTAGTAACTCAGCTACCTTTTCTACAAGAAATATATTACAGGATGCTTTCAAATCCATGAATTATATTTCCTGTGGTTAATACCCAATTAATTATGTACACCACAAGGGAAATGCCAACTTCTCAGAAGGCATAAAAGCAAAGTAAGTCCTACAGAACATCAATCAAGTAACTTTTCAACAGAGTAAAAAACAAACAAACAAACAAAACACCATGTTTTCAGGCTCTGTATCCTGCTTGCTTTTGCAAATGGTTACACACTATGCTGTGCCCTAGAAAATTAAAGATTTTCTTATGTTCCACAAATAACTTTTCAAAACTTGAGGCATTTGACTTTGTTAAGCACTGACAGACTACATCCAAAATTTCAGTGTATATGAGAGACCACAGGCTCCATGTATATGGTCTGCATACACTTCAGTTACCCTAACAGGGTCAGACAAGCATATAAAATCTCTACTCTCTCTTTGGTAGCAGTTTGCGATGAGGTAAAAAGACAGAAAGGCCATTTCAAAAATTAAGATTCCACTAGGTAAGTATCCCCTCAAAAGCAAATCAATCAATCTATTAACAAATTGCCAATATAGGAAGGAGTGAGATACTAAATGGGTATTCAGCTTGAAGATAGGATATTCTCACTGCTACTTTTATCTTCTTCAGTAATTTATGTACAGTTTGCTTGGTTGCTTCGCCCCCCCATTGAAATAGTAGCTTGCCAAAATACCTGTATGTTAAGTTTAGCTCTTAGAAGCTTTTGAAATACCTCACGCATACAAAGTTAAGTTAAAACTAAAGACAAAAGCCTCCAACCACAAACACCCCCAAACATCCCACTTCTTCGGGTTTTTATTTGTTTGGGGTTTTTTTTTTCTTTTTTTAAGTATGACATCTAAATTGTTTTCTTCACCTGAGATATTTACTACTAATAAACAGAATGGAAGTCACAACATAATTATGTGCTACATCACTATAAGGAACACAAACTTTTGCACTGGAGGAAGTATATCAAACCTGCCTTGCAGGGGCCACACAAACCTAAGAGGCCCATCATCATGTTTTGTTTAGTTTTAATCCCCCCAAATACACACCAGCATTAAGCAGTACTGATGTCCCTTTTACTGCTATCATGTCATTAAAAAATTAACAGGAATTTACAAATTTACTCAGTAGCTTGCCTCTGCTGCTGTTACAAAACAAAACCGACAGACTCATCATAGATGCAAACGTATTCCATTACAGATCATCTTACCCTTTGATATGGAGGAGAGGAACCTACCTCCAAACGTAAAAAGCAGGCCTTACAAAGAAGCGTTCCTGTACCACAGGACCGGCAATCATACCTACAAACCTGGCCCATGACAAATCTCTATAAATATTTCAGCAACAAGCTTTTTAAGTCTCAAGAACTTTCAATAGCTCTTATTAATTTCAAACAGCAAGGAAAAAAAAACAAAAAACAAAAAAAAACAAAACAAAACAAAAACAAAAAAAAAAAACCAGCAGCAGCAACAAAAAACCCTCTGACATTGCTAGCCTCGCATTTTTACTCTGCAGGTTAAATACTGAAACTGGAACAAACAATAAGTTGGAGTAGTTTGCCTGAAAACTATCAAAACTTTACTTTTCAGAAAGCTAGAGAAAACCATGGGCTGAGGTTTAATCTAAGCACGTCAACTCTGGACAGGAATAGAAAGTCTTCTCCTGCCTGCGGCATGAAAAAGGTAGAAGAGACAGTACTAGCCGAAAGGCTACCAGAGTCGCCAGAACAATAAAAGGAATCGCGCGGCAATCGGTCTCGGTGCCCGAACGGCCCAGTAACTTCGCCAGGAGTAGCCGCGGGAGAGCC
>JANHFX010024287.1:0-18996 GCA_027560015.1 Chloroceryle amazona | reverse complement strand
AAGAAAAGAAAAGAAAAGAAAAGAAAAGAAAAGAAAAGAAAAGAAAAGAAAAGAAAAGAAAAGAAAAGAGAAGAAAAGAAAAGAGGGATTTACTCTTGTCTACATGTTACCTCCTTTGTCTACTGCTGTGGCATCTGAAAAAGCTTATTCACTCAAAAACATGTTGCACAGGTTTACACAAACAGCCCAAGGCCCAGGAATGAGTCAAGCTATTCATGAACACACTGACTAACCTTTACCAGTTTTCTTCTCATTAGCAGATTCCTCGGTGAAAATGCAGGACATCAGGTCAAGGAGCAGGTGAATGGTTCACCACTACCATCTCACTGATCCTACCATTCCCCAAGCCTGTGGAGAAAGATGATGAAAACCAAATATTAACAAATAGGATACTTGTCTGCTATCAGGGAAGGGAGACTACTTAGCCTTATGCTACTAACTCACTTCTCTAGAGACACAGAAGCTTATAGCCTTACATTAGATAAGAAAGAAAAAATACTAAGCAGATACTTTAATAATTTATAAAAACATCTAATCCTTTTTATAGCCTCCATAAGTTCTTGGTTTCAGTGGTTATTGTAGGAGGTTAACTGTAATCTCTACAAAATGCACTTCCTTTTAGCAGATTTCAACTTATTGCCTTTCCATTAACATCTCATTCTTCTGTAGTATGAAAGACTAAAAAGCAGCATCCATTTTACCTTCCCCACGACATGCGTGAAGAGGGAGGGGACATGATTCTCTCACGTCCTTATCCATACCCTCTCCAGATTCTGTGTCACTTATTATTCCAGCCTGTTTTCCAGCAAACACCATCTTGTGCACTAGGACAGCCTTTCAAGATACTAGCTCCTCTTTTACCTGCCACAGTTCTTTAAGCATGGTGGGGCACTGTGGGAGGATGCGCCACTTGAGTCTTGCAGCTTAATGCTATTGGGATACCTAGTTCTGCTCAGCTGTCTCAGGGTGGACTGACTTCATCTGGTGAGGGTGGCAGGAATTTTGCTTCATTGATGAGCTCGTGGATGGGTTCCCCTAGCAAAGAAAAAAAGTCAAAATGAATGCTGCTCTCCTGCCTTAAGCCTTCATCAATCCTAGAGAGGAAAGGGACCAATTGTTCTTTAGCCTTCTCTTTTTCTTCTCAACAAACTGTTAGGAAAGAGTAGGAGCTGCTAGAGAGATAACAAGAATAACAAAAATCCCTGCAGTGCAGGATGTGTGGAGGCTCGGAGAGTCGTGGTACCATCTGTGCCTGTCTATTTACAGCCAGAACAACTAACGCCCAGCTAATGGTGACGAGAAGCGGAGCATCGTGTCATGGAGACAGCTCTCTAATCTTATATAAGAGCAGCCTTCTGAAAAGTCTGAAGTGTTCAGATGGAGACAGAAATGGTCACAGTTTACACTTAGGAAGGTTGAGTTACAGAATGGACATTCCGCTTTGTTTCAGCCGCATCCATTCAACAATCTTCAGCCCAGACTCCCAGGCAAGTTTGGTCAGAGCTTCTTCAGCAACATGAAGTTTACTACACACAAGACATGACATTACAGATAGATCCATGGTTACAGTGGAGAGCAGTAACGAGGGGAACAGCAAGTAAGCCGCCAAAGCAGTCTGCTTATGTTGACTAAAAAACAGGATTTTTTTTTTTTTTGGTTCAGCTGTGGTGTGAAAATAATAAATATTAGCTGAAGAGAATGAATGAGCTCTTCCCTTCATACCTTTCAATGAAAGTATGTTTTGAAAACATGTATATTTAGGCTGAAATATTAAAAAACTATCTTTGAAACATAAGGAAAACACTGAGTTAAATCCACTGTGTTTACCTCCACGGAGTTGTCCTCAGGGATCATTTTATACCCTGTGACTCAATTTGACTCCAGCAGGGATAAGAGATTGAACTGAAGAAAGTATTATTTTTTCGAGACAAAATGGCTGCGGGTGATTATTCACCTAATGAATGGAGCTGGGCACACAGGGATGGGGCAGGAACGGGGTATAGTCTGAAGCAGGAGAGGCACCCAGAAAAAGGAGAACCTGGGGACCAGAGAAAGTCCCAAGTGAAGGAAATAAAAGGTAGAAAGGAAGGAAAAAGCATTCGGACTAGGAAGTTTCTCTACAAGGGATGAAAAATCCTATGCTTATGGTTAAAAAATGTAGCTCAGCTTTTGCTATTAGAAATTTTAGATGCTAATGATAAAGAAAAGCCCACTTACGTAACAACTTGAATATCACTATTGTGTCTCCACTGACTTCAGTGGGAGAAGGGAATTATTCCCTCCATCCCTTTATGTACTTTTATTTATTTATTTATTTCAGATCAGATATCTAGGCCCATAAATTCTCACAAACATATAATATGAAAGGAATAAAACCCACAATACAGGAGAAGAACAGTCACCACAAAGCCTGGGTACACTCAAATACAGCCAGACCCCAGTGGACACAGGGAAGCACCATTGCCCTCATCTTAACAAAGATTTTGGAAGAAAAGATGAGCTTCTCAGCATTAGGTTTGCTCACAGAGACAGGCTCCTGCAAGAGGCTGGTTCTTTTACCTTCTGACTGTCAGAGTTTCAAGGGACGAAGGAAAAATAAGTCATTTTATTTTGCTGATAAATTGTGAGGCTACAGAAATGTTCTGTGACCACCCAAACTGCTGCCTTGAACCATCCCTGGAGATTTCCCTCAGCCTCTCATAAGTACAGCTCAAACCTTCTAATTAACAAAAGTGCCTTTGAAGATTGTGCCGCCAAATAGATGCAAATTACTCCTAATTTCTTTCTTCATTACATTCCTTGTTTCCTTTGATGCTGCAAAGCCTTTTTCTCCCCTTGACAACAGACTAGTGATGGCTGTTAACATCTTGAAAGCAACTGGTAACATTTGAAATTTTATTTTTCAGCTTTAGGCTTATAGGTGCTTTTCTCTGACCATGACTGGAGTTTCTTTCTACTCTTTCTTTAATCTTACCCCAGTCCTCAAAGGATTAATTCACCTATTCTCTGGAATTCCAGGACTCTTTGGTCCTGTTCTCTGCTTTCCCCCAACTCTTGTTCCCCCACACCCCACCCCTTTTTGACCAGCTATAGGAAATAGTTATCAAACCAAATTATGCCATTTGTAGATGGGGGAATGCCACACAATTTAGTGCAACTGAAGCACACCTACATGGCTTCCTGCTGTATTTTTTTGTGAGGAGTTTAGGCCCCACTCCTCTGAGATATTTTAGGTAACAAATTTGACATCAGAGTTGCCTAAATGCCTTTGAGGAAGCGAACCTCTGCCAAACATGCCAATGCAACTTGAGAACGAGAAAATGTCTTTTAGAAAAGAAATGGGAACAGAATTAAATGCTCCAGCAGCTAGTGAAAAATAAAATTGTTTATATATATGATAAGGACACATATATATCAATATATAGGTATAGCTATTACACATTCTTATTAAAACAAGAGGATGTTTTAATCATTATATATCTCCTATAGTTGTTCGGTAGCAAGAACACTTTCATCTCTTGCACTATTTTACACAAATCAAGCTCTTAATAACAGAAACTAAAGGGATTTGGAATAATTTGGTTTTATGTGAGCTATGAAAAGATGGCCTTGACTATGCAATTAGGCTGCTTTTGTTGCCTGTTTTCAGGCGTGGCCACCTGGCTCAGGAAACACACAGCTACCATCCAATAACTGCACGGTCCAGCAGCATGCAAACACTCACGTGGTGGAGGGCAAAATGGCGTTTATTGGTGGGTGACATGGTATTTTATATCCTGGCTTTACAACGTCACTTCCGTCTGCTTGCATCATAACTAAGCGCTGCTATAGAG
Organism: Chloroceryle amazona; assembly: GCA_027560015.1. NCBI lineage: Eukaryota > Metazoa > Chordata > Aves > Coraciiformes > Cerylidae > Chloroceryle > Chloroceryle amazona. The sequence continues at coordinate 15,163 of JANHFX010024287.1, read as the reverse complement.
AAAGGGTTTTGTCTTCCTGTACAACACAATAATCTTCCGAACGCCGGGCCCTAACTACCAACAGCTTTTTACATTTTTTGGTTTTGGCACCCAGCAAATTTCCCTACTTTTGGCATTTCTTGGTTGTTCTGCCTTTGCAAGCCAAATATAACAACATAAGCACAGAAAAGATTTGCACCTTTCATTTGTTAAAATCCCAAATCAAGCCTGCTCCATAAAGCAAGCCCAGGATGAAGCGTTGCAGTGTAGCTTACCCAGATATCAGTAGAGCTTCATGTCCTACATGGGCTAGAGCAAAAGAACATTTCAGATGAGACAGTCAAACAGTGCTGCAGTTTGTCTGCAGAGGAGTTTGTGAAGACATTCCTTTGTTCAATGGACCAGAATATACCATGGATATGTTATAAATTAAGTAACACTGATTTCCGTTTCAGCGTGCTGCCAAAAATAAGTATACTGAGTACTCTTAGGATAGAGAATGAAAATAAAAGCAGGACTTAATCTGGCAGTAAATTGAGATATCACTGAATCCATCCAACTTAACAATTTAATTGTTGAGTAAAAACAAAGTAATTGGTAAAATGTACACTAAGTAAGTGTTCACGCACGCTACAGAAGAGGTGAAGGCGGGAAAACATGTCTTATTGCAAGAATCAGCATAAAAAGCAGTATCTGGACTGCAAAAAATAACAGAGATCCATTCAATGTTTAACAAATCACCTTCTATACTGCCAAACGTTTCTGGGACGTGCAAGTTTGCCCCAGCATAGCCATGAACACATAATATGGTATGACCACAAATCTCTCTCTTTTTAAGAATTATAGGAGGTTTGACATCAGTGTTTGTACAGTGAAGACTGTCTTAGGTTTTGCAAACTGTGCAATGCTCCTGATGTCTTTCTTTCTGCTTAAGAACTAACTAGTTGGAGAGAATAAGCTTGCCTTTCCAGTCAGCTCAAAATATTCTGTCGTTTCTGGGAGAAATCCCCAGTCTGTACTAAAACCCTCAAGCTCCAAAATGTAATCCAGTAAATTAGCTCAGGGTGAGCACTATTTTGAAGTGACTAGTTAATTATCTCCTTGCCTAGGGCAGAGAATTGACAAAAGGAAGAAAAGATACAGATATTTTCTGGATTCTTCCTTGGGATAAGCTACAACTTTAATTAAACATGCTGCCTGGGAAGATGCCTGAAGTGCACAGGTTCTGCTGGTGCCTGGAATGGCAAGGTCTGTCTCCTGGAAGGAGAGCTGTGCACAGGTAGTCTATGTATTGCCAAGAAGGCCAAATTCTGGTATTAGGTAAATTGGCTCAGGCTGCAAGTTTTAAAGCCTTTTAATGTCCTGTTAATAAACACTGTACTGGACCCAATTAGAGATAGGGAATTAATGCAAAACTTACTAAAGGTTGGGGTCAGATTCTCAATGCCACTTCATTCAGCCTCCAGAGTTTAACTCTGATGAGCTTGATTGGCCAGGCAAGGACTAACCAGCCAAAGCATTATGGAACAACATAAACCACTCTGTTCACCACAAGCCCTTTGTATGCCACAGGCAGCTTTAATTTGGTGAGAGCACAGATGATGCTGCAAAATGGTGGGAATAGAGTTTGGAAAAAATAAAGACTGAAGAGCCAAATTCTTGTTTGGGAAATGACTCTGAGTTATGCCAGAACTCCTTTAAAGTGGCAGAGCTACAGGATATCAGTAATAGACCACATAGCTTAAATTGAGGTTTGAACTGAAGCTGGGGGAGGAAGTCAAGGAACAGAGTCATTATTTCATGGGAACATCTTCCTCCATTTCTCCATAATTGCTGTCTGCAAAGAGGGTCTTTCCCTTGCTGGTCAGACATCTGCTACTTTGCTGAGCAATACAGGTATTAAAGGCACCTCTACACCTGCCCATCCATCTCTGAGCTTTGAACAAAGCTTCATGTCATAACATGCATTTAAAGTGGAATAAATATCACACAATAAAATGTTCAACGATACATCTGGGTGACTGTAAAAGCGGTATCATCATCTCTAACCTATCAAACCCAGGAGGTTTCAAAAGGTATGTTAAAAAGCACTACTTCTAGCTCTCCTGTGCCACATCAGTGTTTGCCCTTTGTCCTCTGCATTGTTCAGGTAAGAGCAAGTCAGATAAATCTGGTTTGGTTTGTTCATAGGATAATTACATAAGCCTCAGTTGAAGCATGCAGAAAATACCCACTTGATTTACTGATTTGTAAAGTGGTTAGATCCATAAGAAATGGGACAGCTTAGATCATGTTTCTGGATGACTTGGGCACCAGTTTGCAGCCTTCGCTGGGAAAACTGTTTGGCTGCTGGTTGCATAAGTCATTTTTATCCTGTCCAGCTGTATGCAAAGGTTAAAAAAGATATAATTAGTCTCCTTGTCTGTTCCCACCTCTGGCCCACACAAACCCTGTCTCTTATTCAACCTATCACTGTTAGCAGTATTATCCAGGTCTCCTGAAAAGAGACAGCAATGAAAAAAAATATGGTAATTTAATTCAGAATGATCTTCCCTTTGTAACTTGCACATTACTTTTACAGATACCTCTATTAATAACCTGTAAGAATCAGCTACTATTTATGGAGCCCTTTTCTTCCTGAAGGGTCTCTAACCTCTGGGGTCATTTCATTCTTTCCCGACAAAGTAAAGCTCAGTTTCACCTTCATGGCAAACTTCAGGCAAAGGATGGGGAGAGAAGAATCCTGAGTTCACCCACTCCGCAGAGCCTTCAGCTCCCAAAGTGGGCTGTGGGTGTCCAGTAGAAGGTCTGCTGCCCATGCAGCTGTTGTTACTCCAGGGCCTGGGGCTCACTTTGTCCTTCTTCCCTCTGGCTGCATGCACCAAAAGTGCTCCAGCAACTAAAGAGGGTCACACTGTTCCTGTGTGCACAAAACGTGGCTTTGATGAGATCAAACCGTTCCATGACAACCTGTCACTTCCCCATTTGTTTTTCAATGATGTAACCATTTAGTTTTCTTGTGGTCTTATAAAAATGTTTAGTTTAATAAAATACAACTGCTTTTGATGCTATTGCTTGATACCAGCTTTTGCATTATTATCTTTCATATTTTGTATTAAAAAATATTAGATAATATATAAACATAATAGTGCAGATATGTGGCATTCGAGGCAGTAATTTGCTATGAAGTCTAAGCAAAATCAAGATAGTATGGTTGGCACATATAGCTTTCTTATTGACATGACAGTAATAAGCCAGCTCTTTAAAATCCATACAATAATAGCTTGGTAAAAAAAAATAAATCTTTGGAATTCTAATTTCTTGCGAATTTTCACTTTTCAGTTTTCCTTCAGAATGATTTTGTATTCACTTATTTAATGTCAGAATAGCCCGTGGAAGAGGCCTCAGTCCAAACCAGTTCCAATTACAGTAAATAATAATTTTCAGAAAAGAAGCTCCACTGCCTTGAAACCAGTTTTGGAATTTGCCTTTGAAGATGCCATGTCCATGCATACCTCAAGCTCCTCTTTCAATAATGACACAAGAAAACCTGATTCTGCTCTCACGTCAGTCACTCTTCTAGTCTAAAGGGCTGTCACAAGGCTGCCTGTGTCAGTTAAGCCTCAGATTCAAGTTTCATGGACAAATTTGCATAAATGTTATAATTCAATTTTACCACTGGGGAAATCTTTGTAGTGTAACATGTCAATGTTTGATGCTAAAAATGCTATTTTGAATAAGAAAATAATGCTAAATAATTAACCATATTCATCTTCACTAAGAAGCAGAGCTTCAGTGAGTCCTGTTTATTAAAATACTTCTTGTTCTTTACGTGTGTGCTCAAGAGTATAAAATTCTGGAACAAGAATAGCATCAGTATTTGTAAAATCTCTGGAGAAAACCAGCTATTGGTGTACTTGACAATGTGGAAAACAGCTGGAGACTCTAATACCCACCCCCTTTCTGTCAGGCTGACATAAAGCTTATGCTCCATACTTCTTCCTCATTTTGTCCCTGTAATGTGATTTTCTCTGTAAGACACAAATATCTTGGGGGGGGGGGCTGTTTGATTGTTTTGGGTTTTTTTTGGTTAATGTGTGACACTAAGCTCTGCATTTCCTCTTATGCAGTTACCAGCTTACAAGCAACTACATGCACCCAACGTTTCTGCAGCTTCCTTCTTATCACCACCGACATACCAAATCTGTCTTCCTATATGTAGGCTAGAAGCAGGGAGAAGTGAGATAAAAATGTCCCTAAACTGCAACTCTGCTCTTGTGTCCTGGGACCAGCCATCCAGCATGTCCGGTTACAATCACAGAGTATTTTGATTAGAAGAGACCTTTAAGACCATAGAGTCCAACTGCCACATCACCACTAACCCATGTCCCTCAGCACCACATCTCCACAGCTTTGAAACCCCTTCAGGGATGGGGACTCCACCACTGCCCTGGGTAGCCTGATAAAGCAGACTTGCTAACAGAAAGCAAAAGTAAACTATACTGGTCATCTTACCGAGTAAGAGACATCTAACCTGGAGTCCCAGTGACACTGGCTCAGAACTCCTAGAAGAGGAAGACTGGGAGGACCGGTTCAGACACCACAGACAGAAAAGACCCTCATGCCTGGGGAATGTTCTGTAAGCTCTAAGCACATGAGTCAAGGTTCAGTCTTGCAAGCAAGGATTTGACACCGAGCAAAAACCACAAACTTCACAGGGATGATAACAGACCTTCACAGGGATGATAACAGACCAAAGTCCAAGATTAATGATGAAACTTATGCTGTATGTATGTATTACATGTCTCTGTACCTAAAACTTAAGGCTCTGACATCTGTTCAAAGACACCTCAAAAGCCGTGAACAGTGGATGCTCTTTCCCTCTGCAGTACAACAAAACCATCTGTTTAACTGTAGCAGGAACACAGATACCGTCAGAAAGCGTCATTGAGAGATACAAACCAAAATCAAACAGCAAAAGAGTGAACAAAAGGTAATGGAAAGGAAGTTGAGGATCTTCTAGACCAGGATATTCAGGTAATCCTGAATCAGATTTCTGAGCAAACTGTCTCCCCGTGCTGAGAGGAGGACACTCCTTTCTCTTCTGGCATTCCACTTGACAGATTCTGATCTAACCTGATGCTGGCATGAGGAAGAAAATGTAGCAGGGGTGAAGATTAATTAAATATTCAGATATGCATATAATACAAAGGAAATAATATTCTCATAAGGCATTAAGGCTAATTAAAGTATTATAAACTATCAGATTATCCTCTCTATTCCAGTGGTCCACTGGTATCAGCATACCTGACTGTCAAGGCACATGGAAATCCCACAGAGATGAAATTTCCCTGACTTGCAATAAGAAATTATTTAATTTATTTTATTTTATTTTTAAATCATATTTTGACCTCTGTGGTATCTATCTAAAATGGAGAAGATGTGACCAAAAGCCTACATCACCTCTTCATAGTCGAGTCTTCATCTAGGCTTTTAGATGTGAATACCAATGCCTGGGAACCAGGAGGCCATTCCTGCTGGTGCAGTTTGTCAACTGGAGAGACCATAGTGTAGGGGGGTATATGAGAGAAGAGAAACAATGGCTTCATTCATAGCGAGAACTTGGGAAAAGCAGCCTGAACATGGTTATGGCAGATTACCACCTACCAGTCTTTCTAGAGGAGATAAAAAGGCAATTGTCATCTCTGCGTGCCTTACAGTGACAGAGTAAAAAGGGCCATGGGTAAATGCAAGGATGTGGGTGATGGATTCACATATATTAGAAACTGTAGTGGCTGATGTGATCGTTTGAGCAAGAAATCCCACAGGCTAATTTAAGATACATATCTTAGGACTTATATACATCCCTCCAATTTGCAGAATCAAGCCAAGACAGAGTAAAAATCCACATTCAAACTAGCCAGTTAAATGGAGAACCAAGCACTTAACATCACAAGCCATATTCTCTACTTGTGAGTATTAGTTCATGGAACTCAGCAATGCGTAGCAAGCATCAATCTCTTACAGAGTGAGCTGTTCATGCCACATGTACTTTCTAAGCATCTCCTTCTGCGTCAGAACATTGAGAACATTTGCATGAAAATAGGAAATTTTTGTTTCCAAAGAGAGGGCAATGGGCCTGCTGAAAGCAATCAGTCCCCTTGTTCATGGGCTGGCTTTGGTGGATTAGAACCACAATGCTTTAGAAGTTAGGAATTGAAGCTCTGACTCCCTTGACTTGCATGAAGCTACTACAGTTTAGCAAAAGCATAATAGAGATACCTGAGCACTAGCCTTGGGGTTTGGGTGCCTAATTCCAGCTCAGACAATTGTTGTTATGTCACATTGATTGGGGCCATTGTTGGGAAAATAAGCACCATGAAGTACCAAGTTCTCTGGAAACAAAGAACATTTTGTTTTCCTTTTAAGTCTAGTTCCTACCTAACCCAGAAGCAGCTGACAGTTTTTTTGAATCTGCCAGTTGCAACTCAGACTGTGTTGCACATAATTATGCTGCTGTCCTTACTAGTGGAATGGGGAGAGCAAGCACTTTTCCTTTGACACCTGAGGATGGCTCCCTGGCTCAAGGAATGGGTGGGCACCAGGCTAGCAGTGCCTGACTAGGTGACTCAGCCCCACTCACTGGCATTGACACTACTGGGAAGAGTTAATGTGGTTCTACTGATGCACAGAGGCAGATTAATTTCTTTTCCTGTTCAGATACACAGGAAAAGTGTCTCATGGGAGATGGGACAACAGGCAAGGGTGCTCAGACAGAAGCATGTGTACGACTAGTGTGCAGGCCACTGCAAGTGGTACCTGAATGCTGCTTGGAACTCAAGGGTCTCTGCTTCTGCACACCAACAGCTACAGCTCTGGGAGCGCTTGTCTAAGGTGAGGATGCACAGTCCAGAGGCAGGGAAGAGTTTAGTTTTTCCTACGAATTTTACTGACAATGTTGATACTGCTGTGCTTTTACACATCACTGATTTGTTCCATGCAGCAACTCCAAAATCTCACAACTCACCTCAGTTCGTTCTGCCAAAAGCCCCGGCCATGGCCTGTGCATCTTCCCTATTGCAATCTTCTCTCTGGCTACAGCACCTGGAACTCTCTCAAGTTCATTCATCTGGACATATCACTCTGAGTTCTCCACAGCTCTCTTCCACTGCTCCAAATGCAAACTCCCCTTCTCACTGTCAGTTCTCTCCTGCCTCATACCAGTCCTGGTATTTGTTATCCTTCCACCCACCCTTGCTCAGTTGATTGAAGCCCCTGTTTCTGCTTCTCCATTCTACACTCCCCTTTATGACCAGGGACAAAAACCTGCAGCAAAACCAGCAAAGTCCCTGCTGTGGACTCCTTTCGTACATCTCTGTCGTGGATCATGCAACAGCAAGGCACCAGTGAGGAACAGCAAGGCGGAGGATGGTCAGGGCTGCAGGCTGGCTGAGAAGCCCCACACAGGAGCTGTATCACACCCTCTCCTTTCAACCATGATTCTCATCCATTCGTTTTCTGGAAAATCTCTTTAGAATACAGACTGTCATCAACAATGTCTCGTGTTTGTGTGTCTTCCAGGCAGTATGGCAAAAGCCTCCTGAACTAGCTTGTCTCCCTCTCCCGTGAAACGGGATTGCTTCACAGTCCGAGTGTCTAATAATTTCTCAGGGAAGCAGGATTTTACATTTTTTAGCTGGGTTTTAAATCCACAGAGAGACTGAGGCCACATTGGAAGCTCATGGGAGTGCCAAACCCACATCTGCTGAGAGCCAACAAACACCAGACTCCTGCACCTGTCTCCCCTGTCTACAGAGAGATAAATAAGAGGAAAGTCAAGCCCCAGGGCTGCATTCAGAACAGGCTGGGAAACACTCAGGGTATTTGCAGAGCTAAATGTTTTCCAGGGAGCTATTTTTTCATGTACTGTTGTAGTAAACGTTTAGATTTGCCAAAGACAAACTCGTAAAACAGCCATTAAGGAATGCTACTTTACGTACAAAATACTTTGCAGAACAATTTAATATGTAACCACACAGAATGTTTTCGCACTCCCAGTACCTCCACAGACTTGGCGTCAGACAGCTACTGTTTTGGCTGATGTCTCCTTCCATTCAAGAATGGCTGTGACACATCGGGGCTTGCCCAGAATCCCTGGGATCATTCAGATATCTAGAACATCCCTGCTTAACGAGCACAAAAAGCTTGACATCTGGTCAGACCCACCCTACAATGGCCTGGTAGAAAGTAGGCTCAAGTCCAGCAACCTGGTGGGCACAAAATGTGTTACATTGCCCTTTAACCCCATCTGAGGGTTCTTAAAATTGCCAATCTCTCTCTCTATCCTGCCTGCACAGACCATTTAATTTGGATTCACTGTCTTTATCAACATAGCAGATCTTAGGGTTCCCAGCTCCAACACCAGATAGGTTTACCGGTGAAGTAAGTATAAGGCTGTATTGGGTCTGACTGAGCTGGAGTTAATTTTCCCCGCAGCAGCCCTCCCAGTGCTGTGCTTTGTGTTGAGAGCTGGAAAGGTGCTGATAACACACCCGTGTTTTGGCTACTGCTGGGTAGGGCTCGCACAGCACCAAGGATGGTTTTCAACATTGCCCCTGCAGAGAGATGGGATGGACAAGGTCTTGGGAAGGGACACAACTGGGACAGATGACCCAAACTGACCAAAGGGATATTCCATGCCATATGATGTCAGCTGAACTATAAAAGCTAGAAAAAAAGATGAGGAGGGGTTGGCACTGTCTTGTCCTCCAGAGAAATTGCTATGCATTTGGAGCCCTACTTCCCAAAAAGGGCCAGACTGTGCCTGCTGATGGGAAGTAGAGGATAACTATTTGGTTTTTTTTTCACTTCTGCATGCAGCATTGCTTTGCTTCTTCATTAAACTGCCTTTGTCTTAGCCCATGAGTTTCATCTTATTTTTCTTCCCCCTGGTCCAGCTGAGGGCGGGGGGGGGAGGAGTGATAGAGAGGCTCAGTAGGCACCTGGCATCCAGCCAAGGTCAAACCATCACAGCCCTTTTTGGGACCCAAGATGGGGCTCGACAACAGCAGTTTTACATAAATTGCTCTATATCTTAGTAGCTATTAAGTGGCCAGCTCCTGTGCAGGTCACGGAGTTTGCTGGCTACACTGCGTACGCTGCTTGTCTTGCTACTTTGCTAAGCTTAGGAACATATTACAAACAATAGCATTGTGCTTTGTCCTAGCATTGATCATCCTGTTGTGCTGGGGGAGTTACTTTGTAGGAAGGATGAAGGAACTCAGGAACACACCAACCAACACAGTGGCTATGTGCTTCATGCTGGCTTTGGTGGTGTGGCTGTGCTGGGGGAGCTATCTCATGGAGATGATGGGGGACTACATCTCCCTCTCCCTACCAGCAATTGATGTGAGTGGATTTATTGTGCAGGCTCCTGAGGTCCTTGTCCACCCTTATGTGAGCTGTTTAATATTGCTCCCTAATACTGGTGGTACATTGTGGGTTGTGTGGAGCCTGGTCTCATCTTGGTGTTAGAGAAAACAACTTCTGGGTGGGCCAACACCAAGATGTGCTCTGAGATGGCTTGTCCCTGGGGGTGGCAGGGAGGGTGGAAGGGTTTGGGCAGGTTTCTAGGACAGTTATCACCTCCCATAACCTGGGACTTTACATCAGAATAAGCAAGTAACCCTGTCAAATTGACATATCAACTAATAGAAGCGTGCCTTGCCTATCCCAGTGAAAACCAGCAGCTTCTGACACTGTACTGGGGCCTGGCCTGTGCCTATAGGGCCATGGTTCAGTGCTCTAAGAGGAGTATAGTTGAGGTAGGGACCCAAACTGTGTCCGAGGACACCCTGGTTGAGAAAGGGACCCAAACAACAACAACTACAGTAATTGCCCCGGTAGTAAAAAAGAAAATGGACCAAGAGAACAACAGGTCCATACCCTCAATTAACAAGGGAGGAGGAAGAAGAGGAAAGCCTTGATCAAGTAGCTGGGCCTTCAACAAAGTGATTGGAGGAGGAAGTAAGAGAACTAAAACAAGAGGCAGAAACTACCCGGTCCCTGACCTCGTCAGAACTTTGGGAAATACGGAAGGACTACTGCCACCAGCCAGGGGAGTGGACTTCAGCCTGGCTGCTTTGATGCTGGGACAATGGGGCTGATACTTGGCAACTGAAAGGTAATGAACCCAACAGCTGGGCTCCCTTGCTCGAGATCAGGGAATAGAGAGGGAAATTGAAAAAGAAGCAGCAATTTGCAGTCTCTGGAGACAGCTCCTTTTGAGCGTAAAGGCAGGGTACTCATACAAGAAAGACCTTACAAGTTCTAGCCTCTCAGAAAAGTAGACTACTGCAGATGAAGGTATCTAGTACCTGAGAAAATTAGCAGTTCTGGAAGTCATCTAGTGACCTAGATGATGCTAGGGACTCCAAAGATCCAGAGGATGTCCCATGCACATGGGCCATATGGAGAAAGGTGATCAAAGGTGCCCTAGCATCATCTTCTGCCAGCTTGGCATTGATGTACTACCCATAAATGGACATGTGAAAAGTCTCTGGTTTAGACACACCAACTGTGGAGGCAGTGACCTTTTGGCTCCAAAGCTTTGAAGAAAGTCTTGTTTAACTCTTCATCCTGACGGGACAGCACATTGGGTATCAGTGGTACCTCAAGAACTCAGGCCCCTCCTGCCCCAGTTAGAGGGAAAGGGAGCCCCAGGTGCATACCACATGGTGCACTCTGGTTCTTCCTGCATGATCAGAGGGAGGACATGAGAAAGTGGGATAGTGAACCCACCTTTAAGCTGGAAGCCTGGGTACATGAACTGTGAGGGAAGACAGATGTCAAGAAGAGGACACCCAAGAAGGCTGTCAGTGTAGTTACTACAGCACCCAGTATTTCTGGGCAGTCTCCCATTGAAGTACTAACCAACCCAACCCTGCTTAGCTTCTGCGATCAGATGGGATTGGGCATTCTCAGGGTGATATGGGCACAAGCAAAATAAGTTGTAGTTATAGTCAAGCTCCTGGCCAATCAAATATAAAATAAGCAAGTGTGGTAGTTACAAGACAAAACAAATATAGTCCAGAGATGAATCTTACCTAAGGTTCAGAAGTTCGGCTGGGAGGAAGTCTCACATAAGTAAGGGTCTTATTCAACCTAAAAGTGGGAACCTAGGCAAGAACCCAGATTAAAATCATCACTGTATAAATGGAATAAAGTACCACATCTATCTCTCTTTGTAGGCCAGCTGGATCTAACCAACCTATATTATAGGGCATTTGGTGGGGTTTTTTTTGGAATTACCTCAAGCCAGTCTGGCCTTCTTCTGAGATCACCTTCAGCTGTAGAGGTGCAAAGTTTGTTCTCTGGACTACTTCTCTCCTACACTTATTCTCAAAGATTTTTCTTCTCCTGTTTCTTTTTGATCTTTGTCTAAAAGCCTCAGCCTATATAAAGCACGCTACCAAAAAAAAGCTCTGAACTCCTATTAATACATTCCCTTTAGCATTCTCTGCATGTATTTTACACTTATCCTTAGATTTGAAGCAGTCTTTTTAATCTGTGATAGTACAACACACAGCCTAAGGGAGTTCCTCTATACTCCTCAGAGCTCCCAGAGGCCTCATCCTGCAGGCCCTCTACCTCTGGTACCACCTGATGCTCTGAACAATGTTCTGCTGACTTTTAGCAATCGTACTAGTTGGATTAGATTTGGAGGGTATGGAAGCAGTATCTGCTGCTGATAGAAATGCATGTCCAACAATGAGCTTCTTGTCTTTGTGAGATAGGTGTGTGGCTTCCCTGGAGAGATCATGACCTTGTTCTCTGCCTGCCGTTCCCACTGTCTGGGCTTCTGATACTCCTATCAAGATTGGTGCAAACCCCTGGCTCATTCCATGCAGCACAAGATCTCTGCTGTCCACAAGTAAATCTTCCTGACATAATGTAGCACTAGCTGAGCAAGCCACTTAGCCCAACCAGCTTCTATTCTCCATTTCAGAAGCTTAAGTGGCCTTTAAGTATTTCATCACAAATAATTTCTGACAAATTCACAAGAATACCAAGAGGAGGAGAGTGCAGGTTCTGATCACTGTGCTCACAAAGAAAGGAAAATGAAACACTGCATAGTTCCTCAACCAGCAAGCCACTGATAATCAATGACTCTTCAAAAAGCATATTCTGCAGCCACCATATGATCATCTTGGTTCCTTTACACTACTCTGAGATTCTTCCCCCGTGTCAGCTGTCAAACCATTAGCCAGACGATCCTTCTAAATGGTATCATGGAAACATCCTTCCTCAAATGGGAGTCACTATCTCTCTCAGAACAATCCCCAGGATGATTTGATACATTCACAGAACAGAAACCACTCTTTTCTGAGAGCAGTCGAGTACCAACTTCTTTCTCCTGACCCTGCCTCTCTCTTCAGCTGTTGACTGTGAAATTCTCCTTATTTACCTGGCACTTTTACAGAGATCAGTAAAGCATTGCTATACTGACTTGCTCCCAACACCTTTTTTTCCTGTAATTGACAGTAGATGTCTTTCCACATAAAAATATCTCTGTGAAGTTCTAGCAAGAGATCCAACCCTTTACTCTGCTACTTTCCCATCTTCTCTCCTACATGCAGCTGCTTTCAGAAATTACAACCTCAAAAGCACCTCCTCTGCCAAGGAAGGCTCCAGAGTTACCCCTTTCCTAAGTGCACATCAACATCAGTTTGCAGAGTGGAAAAAAGCTGCCTGAGGATCATGAGCTTTTGACATGAATGCAAGTAGAGATTTCCTCCTGGAATCTGTACCTGCTTAAAGTCCATTTCCACCAGCTGCAATGAGACTTCAGGCTCCAAAACAGCACCCTCATGAGATGCAATTTTAACGGCACTTGGGCAGAATATACTGAATTCTTGATTTCATCTTACTTGAAGTATTTCACAAGCAATACTTTAATCAAAATATTCAGTCCAAGTGTCATTAAAACAAATCTTGAAGATTCCAATTGACCTTTACCATTAGTCTTCATCCTCCCAGCAGCTCTGCAGCCTGTCTCATGAAACTCCTACTGTCTTGTTGCCTCATTATTCCCTTCTAAAATTTTATCATCATGGCCCACTTCACACCTCCTCTATCACACTGACAAATGCTACCGTGACCCATGGTGCATATTATAGTTCTTCTTATATCTACATCCTGATCTGCCTTTGACATGCAGGTCACCTTTGGCTGGCCCCTGATTTCTTTACGCTTCAGCTTCTCCAGACAGAAAACTGCTTTGTTCTTCAAGATTTATGGCTGAAAACCACAGAACCAACAGCGCTGTATGTTAATACTACTTATACAGAGTTTTCAGGTGTGCTGCAACCTCTTTGAAGGACTGAATCCAAACAGAGATTAATTATATCTGGAAAACCTATACATGAAATATCTGTAAAGGGCTCTGATGGACAGTGGCTATCAACCAGTGATCTAACATACTTTCTGCTTCTAATACCTAGCCACTCAATTATTCCATGATGAAGAGGACTAGATACAAGGCACCCACGCATCTCCAACCTGAAATAAATTGCCTTTAGTCTTTTGCTGAGGTAGTTTAAAAGATGCTAAACACATTTAACCTTCCTGTGGCAGGTTATCTTTCCTGGCAGGAAAAGCAACTTAGCTCTCTGTCCCCAAACTTCTTTGCAGATCCCCCTGGCAGCATTCAGCTGGGTGCTGGGAGCTGAGACTGAAAGAACTGAAGCTGTGCCCGAGAACATTTGCCACCCACATACTGCAAGTGTTCAGGAGCTAAATCTTATTTATGAGGCTTAGTTTCATTTTTGGTCCTTTGTGCCAAAATCCCAAAGCAATGTAGTTTGTGGATGAGTGGTTGCCCAGTTTTGGCATGATTTGCTGCATGCTAGCCCTCTCTTAATCTGGTTTGGGTCTACAGACATATTACAACAGAAAAACTTAGAGCTGCACAAACGCCTGGGAATGTGGACATGGGAGATGCATGTAGACACACATTCAAGAGACAGTAAAAAGCATCAGAGAACTCTTAAATAAGGAACACTGAAATAGCACTGGAAAATGTATTAATTGTATTGCAACATCTGAGCAAAACCCAGAGCGGGAAACGGACAGTTCTATCATTTACATATACTGTTCCGTATATACTTGGGAAAGCCTACTTTCTGTGTACCTATCCCCCTTTTGTCAAAAAACGGCTGCAAAGGCAAAGAAGAGAGTCTTAGTTCTGGATGCTTGCCAGGGAAATGTAACTCTATCCCACTCACTGCCCAAGATAAAGGCTAGGAAATGTTCATCATTTCTGTCATCCAGTTCTGTCCCTCCCCGAGGTTCCAAGCATCAAACTGCAACACAGCAAGAGTATCAAGAGTAATACCAGAGCCAGCACAGGGTCATGGAGCACAAGAAAGACATGGACATGTTGGAGAAGGTCCAGAGAAGGCCACCAAGATGATCTGAGGGCTGGAACCCTTCTGCTGTGAGGGATTTGGCGTTGTTCATCCTGGAGAAAAGCAGGCTGAGACCTTCCTGTGGCCTTTCAGTACTTAAAGGGGCCTGTCAGAAAGATGGGGACAGACTTCTTTTTATCAGGGCCTGTTGTGACAGGACAAGGGGTGATGGCTTTAAACTAAAAGAGGGAGATTTAAACTTGAGAGAAGGAAGGAATTTTTCACGCTGAGGGTGATGAAACACTGGCCCAGGTTGCCCAGGAAGGCGGTTGATGCCCCATCCCTGGGACCATTCAAAGTGAGATTGGCCGCGGCTCAGAAAAACTCGCTCTAGTTGCCGATGTCCCTGCTCACTGCAGGGGGTGGGGTGGGGGGTGGTGGACTAGATGATCTTGAAAGGTCCCTTCTAACCCAATCCCAATCTATATTTCTACGAAACAAACTGAAGTACCCACTGGATGATGAACTATCATGCTTATCAAGTAGCCTTTCGACAAATGCAGCCAAATCTCACCGATACCTCAGTCGGGAGCTTTGTGCTCCTTGCAGTAATATCTCACGTCTAGACCTTTGCTACAGGGCCCGCCCGCGCCCGTCTGCGGGCTGCTGACTTCCCTGCGCCTCAGCCCGGGTCCGGCTGCGGGACCAGCTCCGGAGGTTGAGCCCGGACGTGCCGACCTCGGCTGGAAGGGCTGGGAGCACTCGGCTATCCCCTT